>JAPMOR010070765.1:0-36653 GCA_026543865.1 Argiope aurantia
AAACTTCCTTTTCTAACAGCATACTAAAAATTTTAATTCTTGTGAGAAGAGGGTCAAATTAATTCAATGATACCATTCCAGAATTAAACTTTCTTATATTTAAGAATGAGTTAACTCGTGAAATCCCGATTTGAAGATCCAAGACATTATGGAATGCCCAACATCACTCAGTTTCATTCTTCATCTTAATGCAGTTAGCGGATGTTTCTTTGACAGGAATATTAATTGAATTTGAATTTAATATTTTATTTACAATTTTCTGTTTATGAATAAGAACAAAATGTTTTCAAGTATTAAATTATGGCAGGTATTGAAATCGCGCCAATTTTACTTACGTCACACCAGCTTTCCCTATTGTACGTATATTATATATATATATATATATATATATATCAATATAATCCTTTAATATATTCACAATGTAAAGTCATTATAATTCTGAGCGCCCGCGTAATCCATCTTTAAATTGCATGTTATCTATGGTATAACTTGAAGTTTTGTTGAAATATGCAATCTTTCGCACGACTGAAGTTTTCTTCCTTAACTCTCAATAATGGAAGTACAGGGTGACTATAAGAAATTATCCTGATATATAAACTCGAACCTATTATATCGTTCACGGAAACGGAATAAAATTTTGGTACAGATATTTCAAAGTAGGAGCTCTTGAATTATATTAAAAACAACATTTAAACTCTAAAAGTTACGGTTACAGTGACCAAAATTCAATATTTTCAAATGGCAACACCATTTTTTATTTATTGGAATGCAGGCTCCATAGCAAAAACCAATAAATAGAGTTGGAATGGGATCTGGTACCACGAAATTCACCGACGCTATACAGACTATGAAGAAAAGAGGAAATTACTTAGGTATGCCTAACTGAGAAGTGAAGTCCAACAGATTCCTTTCGGCATGGCACGTTACTTGGTTCTAGGCACCATCTTCCGCATGTAAAGTGTCATCGTGATTGAAGTATGTCAAGTAGAACATTTGTGAAACACAATAAAAACATTCTTCACTTGTTTCTTTAGTGCTATTGAATATGTTGTCTTTTCTTCTTAATCTGTCTCGAGCTGATAATTTTAGTGCTACAGGTACCGTTCCAAATCCTTTTATTGGCTTTTTTTTTTTTTTTGCGTCGGAGAACATTTTAATAATTAAGTTGGTGTTAAAAGTTGGTGTTGCCATTTGGATATTTAGTTATTTTGGTACTGTAAATATAACATTAGAGCTTAAATACTGTTTTAATATGATTCAAGAGCTCCTATCTCAAAATAAGTTGAATGAATTTTTTTTTTTCGTTCCAGTGAACAATATAATAGCTACGCTCTCATATATCAGAATAGATTTTTTTATAATCACATGATTAAATATTTTATGAAACATTGAAAGTGTCTGATATTTCGTTTGCAAAATGAAGATTATAGTTAAAAATTTGGCAAAAAAAAAATGTAAAAAAAATTCAGAACTTTTGAAAAAGTTCGGGCAGAAATACTTCGACATTTAAATTAATATCATTCAGAAGACAACTTTTTGAATATTAAAATGTCATAAAAATAATTTTTGTGCAATAACATTTTATCAAGATATTGTGAAAAATGTAATAAATGGATTTAATTTTTAATCAATAAAAATTCTATTTAAAATTTCAATATCACTCTCAGGTGCACATTTCTACAATCCAATATTTATTTATATGAAGTCGTGTATGGCCTATAGAACAACCCCACTTGTTAATTCTTCTTAAATGTTTGCATAGAATATGCAAAAATAAATAAATGAATTCAAATACATGTATCCATGATACAGCAGCACAAATACATTTATAACCTATTGTTTTTAATAAAGAATAAAAAATAAATAATAGAGTAGTTGATTAAATTGCAGATTCAATTGCAGACTGAAAATTAAAACATCTTTTCCATTCATAATTACACGGATTAAATAAAACATCCTATATAACCATATTATGCGTGAACAAGTGAGAGGTACTTATTTTTCTTTTTCTTCTTTTTTTCATTGGCCACTTACTGTATAATGAAAGAATTTATTCTTTCATTTTATTCAATATAAAATATATAATATTACTACGTTGCTAAATAATTTAAATCGCTTAACAAATCATTTGTTTGCTAACTAATTAGTGTCTGAATATATATTAAGAAAAAAGATTTTTTTTTCTTTTTATGATCTTAATTGAAATAATGCATATGGAAAAACCATAAGAAAAGCGTAATTATATATAATTTATAAAATATAATCCAGATGTAATCATCAAGATAGTTTCGTAATTTAAGCGCAAATTAATGTTCTTATTTTTTTCCAATTCTTCTAGATGGTAGTTATTTACAAAATTAACGAAACGCTTTTCATTATTTTTAAGGCTTTTATGCTTTCGATAACATCTTTAATTTACGCAATCTTCATTGCTCTTTAAATTAAAAAAACAAAAAAAAAAAAAAAAAAAAAAAAAACGTAATTTCCTTTTTTTTTTTTTTTTCACCCCCCCCCCCCCCCCCCCCCCCTACTTTTAACCTCTTTTTACAGATAGAACCATTTATTTCTTTGAGTCTAATATTCTAAGAAAAGTAGTTTATTGGATTTCTCACTTGGTTACTGATAGCGCTTAAATTATTCTACATGTTTAATCGCAAATTCAATTGCATCATTATTTTCCTTTTTAGTTTGTTTTAATTCCACATGGTTTTATGAAATATCACCTTCAGGCAAGATTATTTCTAAATGCATTTGAACTTGAGAGTACGATTATTTGTTTTCAAAATGCAATATCATCTGCGTTATTAGAATTTGAAGGAAGAATTTTGTTACTTTATATAACAAATGGAGTTACTAAAATTACCAAGAAATATTTTAATTCTTTTTTGAAGTATCGAATAAGTCTAAATTCCGATTAATAAACATTAATATGAAATTTTTAGATATTATCAGTGTTTTCAAATTTAAGATTATTGTTATTTAATAAATTGAATAAAATCGATTTAATTATAATAAATAAAATATTTCTTGGTTTTAAAATTGAAAAAAATTTAGATTTCACATCTTCTTTGGGCAGAAAAATAAGTTTTTAAATAATAATAATTGTTTTTTTTATGATTTTTTTTATTATTTTTATTTTAGTAAATGTATTTTGTCATCCTGAAATAGTCAAGAAAATATATGGCATTTATTAGTTATAGTATCAAATGTATTCTTTTATGATTTTTTGGGTAATATTTTTTTATCGATTTTTGAAATATATTGAATAAAATATTTTTAAATGAAATAAATAAAATGTTGCTGTAAAATTTTAAAAAAAAAACTCATTCATTAGTTTTTTATCTAAGGAAATAATTTTTACATTATAAATAAATATTTTTCTTGTTTGGAAGTTTCTTTATTTTCATAACGGACTTATTTTTTCATCTTCTAAAATACTCTAGGAAATACGGTAATTATATATAACAATGACCTTTAATGACTTTAGGATAATTTTAATATAATGAATTTTTAAATAAATTTAATAAAATATTTCAAAATAAAATAAGTAAAAAATATTAATATAAAATAATATATAATATATTTTTTTCAGTAGTCCATTACATAAAAGGATAAGTTTAATTAATTAATTTTGACTAAGAATCTTATCAGCAAAAAATTATTTTTGATTATTTTCCTATTTTTATCATGTTTTTATTTTTGTTTTGAAATGTTTCAGAGAATTTGTGATATTCATCTTTCGAAAAATGGCAAACAAATATAGAAGGTAACATTTTATAATTTTAGGGGTGATTTTTTTTAAAATTTTGCTATAAAAATTAAATATGAAAGTTGTCTTTCATACATACATTTTGGATAATTCGGTTATACTTCATGCTTCGAAATTTAAGTCAATAATTTGATTTCAATTTGTCAATAAAATGCGATAATAAGTAACTATTTCATCAAATTTTACATGAATGGTCATTTTATTCTTTGATATGAGCATATAATATTTCCCGAAACGATTATATAAATTAGGAAAATGCAGTGTTGTTAAAATAAATTAGAGCAAAAAAATCGTTTTACAGACAGAAATATAATAAGCATATAAATAAAATACTAAACAATTCTTCAAATCCCTTTAGAATCTGTGTGGAGAATTACTACTATAAATATTGAAATTCATTAAAAGCATTTCATATTATCTTGAGATTTTGAATTATAAGAAGTATGTTTTTTGTTAAGAAATGAATCATTATATATTTATTTAAATCGTTTAAAAGAACTTGATATCTTAAAATAGATGAATATCTCAATTTTTGTGTTTAAAATTCACACCCTCTACCACCATTTTATTTTATGTTTCAGTGATGAGCCAACTCGAATTAAAGAAAGTTTTTTTTAAATAAATAAAAGCACTTTTAATAATTGGTGAAGTAAATCATAAAATTTAAAAAATTGTTCTGGGGTATATGCGTGGTGTTTTTGAAAGGAAAAAAAAAATGCATCCAAACCGTAAAAATAATTGCAATGCAACACCACGTTTCTTAATTAAGCATTTTACTTAACGTATAGATTGATAAAATTCCATGCACTCCACCAGTGTCAATATGTGCATACTAGTTTCTGAAATGTGAAACCGTTGAATAGAGATAAAATTACATTTTCTGTTTATAACCATTTAAAAAATCAAATGCCCTTTTCATGTTTAAATGTATCGCATACCTTCTGATATTCTTACATATTAAATCTGTGCGATGAAAGTAAGGAAAATAATATTAATTAAAGTAGCTTAAATATATAACTAGCAGGTTATCACAATGAGTTCAAATATTTATTATTAGACCTTTGGTTTGTTTGCTTGCTTAAGTCTTGAGTTAAATGGCTCATATACCTTAACTATGACTGATCCTTAGACTTACTGCTAAATCCAAATGAGAAGACTAGATATCTTCACAGTTGTCAGTGAAAACTATACATTTTAATTTTTAATAATCACAATTCAGTTAACGCGTTTAAATCCCGTTGATAATTAAACTTTGAGGTACATCAGCAATTAAAAGTTAAGAACCGACACATCGGTCTAATTCTTTAGTAGGACTTAAAGTTTTTAAAAAAATTTTATTGCCAGATAACTATAAAATAACTTTTGATTTTACATTTATCCCTTTAAGCATATTTTTAGAGTTGTTCTGACTTCCAAAATAAAATAAGTTCATTACTTTCTGCTCGACAAATTCTTGAAATAATATTTCAATCTTCTGCCGCTACATTCGGCATTTTTTTCTTATTTTATCGGTAAAAATATCATTTAATTTTTTTAGTAGAAATGTTATATTTTTATCTAATAAATTATATTATACTGATATTTTCCTTTAAAATTATTTTACCTAAATGTACTTGAAAGCAAATCTCAAGAAATAGATTCTGAGATTTTAAAAATTAATTGGATTATTTCAATCACATTAATAAATAAATTTAACTCATTGTAATTCTATTAAAGTGTTACCACTACAGAATTTGTCTTGTTTCTTTTCAGAATAAAATGAATAAATGTCTGTTTCCCGAATATAATTTTTCATCTTAGTGTCCAAAGGATTAGCAGATTAGGATCAAGCATATTCTTCTGGCGCCATCTGTTGAACACATAAAGAACTCATAAACATTTCATACAAATTTTAAAAGGATTTTGAATGTTATCAAATATTTAAAGGTCGTTTCTAAAAATATGATGTGTGAAAAACTGTAATTTATTTTAAATATGTACATACTTCTGTTATTTTAAATGTGATTAAACCTATCTAATTCAGTCATTCAATCTATTTTTTAATGAATTCAAATTGTGTCAATTAAAATATAACTGCACAAAATTAAATCCCCCAATAAATCATATTTTAAATTATTATTCATTATAGAAATGATTCAATAGCTAAATAATTTTCCATTAAAAGTCTGGAGAAACTCCGGAAGTTGTTATTGCATTATATAATCTAATTTAAGATAAAATCCAGGTCAATAATTATTTTTGTAACTAAATTCTGAATATATTATCTTACATAATAATTTAAATAATTTTTATATTTGAATTTTACTTGCTATTTTGATTAATAACTTATGCAATCTTCAAGTCACTAGATAAATTAAAGGATTTTGTTTAACCAATAAATAAAATAGATCGAACAATAAATTTAATACATGTAATTGCCTTTCATAAGTATTTAACAAATTTACAGTTTTCTGATATTGAAATGTTTAAAAAAAATCCAAAAATCCAAAAAAAATTACATTTTTATAAGGAGTTAGCACTTTAAAGGATAATTTTTAGCATAAATGTAATTTTTAAGCGTAATTGACTGGACGTACAATTACCACTCATTTTATACATTCTAATATTAATTTATTTACTTAAATATGCAAAGAATGTCAAAATATGTATTGAATTTTTGTTTAAAAATATGTCTGAAAAGTATTTTATTCAAAAATTACATTTCATCCTTCTTTAGCTTAACAAAAAAGAAAAAAAAATCAAAAATGGAAGGAAAATGAAAAGCTTGGAAATCTAGAAAGAAACTGAAAATTAACATAACAAAACATTGATTGAGAAAAGGTCTTATTGTACATATATGGTACAATTATTTACTTTTCTTCATTTGAGAAACGAAAAAAAAAACTTGAAAGATTTCTGCGGTGTTAAAAAAGAATGATTCTTTCTAAACAAAATATATTCACAAAATATTTCTCTAAATGATACTAAATGACTTTTATATTCTTGTACTTATGTAGGAATTAAGACAAGTTCATTTAAAGTCTCAAGATTAAAAACGATAAACAAACAGAGAATAAAACATATGAGGAATCTATTTTTAAACACTTTTAGTTAACTTGATTTGAATCAGGCTTGTAAAGATGGAACTTTTTAGCAATCTTTTACTCACTTCCAGATGTAATAGAGTTTTTGTGCAGTTATGTGTTCTCGATGGCAATATACTACTTGGATATCATTAGAACAATATTATCATTTAATCTATTAATTTATATAAAAATAATGACTCCTTACGAATGTCTTCCCTAAGTTCAACATATGAAAAAAAAATATCTATGAAATTCAAAGATGTTTATGATAATTAAAAATTAAAAGAAACAGGGGAAAAATGAAATTTAAAAGTTTATCCCTTTAGTTAGTAATAAAAATATGTTTTGGTGAAACATATTATTACTTATATATGAAATAATTTTAGATTTATATTTCTAAAGTTTAAAAATGCTGTTAAAGAAAATTAGAAGACATTTTCTTTGATAAATACCTTAGAATGTACACCCATGACTATTACAATGTAATTGTCAGTCGGAAAAAAAATTATAATAAGCTTGTATATAGAATTCACAGCATGAAATTATTTATAAGGTTTTCAGATTGCCTTATGTTTACATCTTATGTTGTTTTATATTGAACGAATTTATAAATTATAGAAACAATTATATAGAAGCATTTTATTACAGTATTTTATGGGCTCCACTTGCATTAGAACTTTGATTTTCTGAAATTAGTGTGAATTTTATAACTATATATATACATAATTAATTTTTCTTATTATTCTCAGAAAAAAAATTAAATGATGTCATGTCTTTAAGAAATACAAAATAATTTATACCAAGAATTAATTTTTTAAAACAAAGTAATATTAAGTAAGAGTTTATATTTAGCACAGTTAAAATTAAAGCTATTGGGATAGTTTAGAAAGTTATCAAAAAGCTTTTGAAATAGTTGCTTTCCTGGATAATATACAAATATGTATTAAAATTAATACACATCAATAACAAAATTAACATAATTCATAACGAAAACGAAACATAAACTTAACGGAAATGCAATAACATCACAATATAATTTGAATACAATGATTTAATCCGCTTCTTGTTAGGAATTATTCCATGATATTTATTCTATGCATGTTTATTTTTCATTCTATTTGTGTTCTCGGAAATTTTTTTTTCTGCATTTCTTTTTTGTTGCTAAATATTATTTCTCTCTTTTCTAGTCAGACATCTTATGCACGAAAGGAATTCTCGATTCTATTCTTTTGTATGATTTTTATTACGTTTATTCCTTATATATATGTACTTTAAATCGTTTTCAATCATTTTTTTTTCTATGTACATTAAATTTATTATTTACACTGACTTCTTTCTGAGCATTTGTATAAATATATTGCAATAAGAGCTCAAATCTACTGAAAATGTAAATTTTGGTCACGAATGAAGTAAATTATTGTGGTATCATTACTGCGCAGTAAATGATACAGCGCATGCCAATTGTACAATCATTTGTATTGTGTTGCACCAAGTCGAGTTCTTTTTGTTGAAGCTAAAAATGCATTTCTCTTCTAAATAAGCCTGATGCTTGAAGTCTGTCAAGCAATTGCATGAACTGATCTTGTTCAGAGCATTATATGCAAAAATGATACAAACTATGTTGTTGTAATCTTTTTTCTTTTGGGCTGTTTAATTTTGTCTTAAAAGCGTTATTGATATTTAGGGGCTCCCATATCTTTATAGATAGACAATATGATTATGATATAAGCAAAACTATATTTCAGTCTCTTTAAGAAAAAGGTATGTGGTTCAAATGGTTTTAAAAAGTATTCTCATTTTTAAAAAATTAGTAAATGAATTTATAATCATATACCTTATTAAAAAATATTGAACAATCATTTGAATAAATTTGGAGAAGAAAAATAAATTAAAAGTAGCAATTACCCCTTCCAATAACATGCAGTGACTTGCTGACACTTCTGTATTATTCTGTGTGTTTTTTCCTTCTATTTTGGAATTTTTCGTTAAGACTTTTTTTACGAAATAAAAGATTAAAATCATTTGGTTCAGTTGAAAAGGAAAGATTTTTAAATGTAATTGGCTGAGATTATTTTTCTAGGAAAATTTACGTCACAGTTATTGTAAAAAGACACATTTTTATTACTTTCTTATTAATTGAATAATTAATTAATTGTTGCTCTTTCATATATTGTTAATATTCTTTTTCTTATCCTAGATAATAAGTCCACAAAATTTGGTTGAATTCGGAAATGGAATATATAGCCACAATGACATTTATTGGTATTAAAGTTTTTATAAATTGTTGTGGATTTCACCGGGTTCGCCTTGACAGTGGGTACATGGTGTGAAAACACAACTAGCAGGTCACAGCAGAAAACAATGACGACGTTTATTTACACGAAGACACGAGCACACAGACGACAAATATTTACAACCGAGAAGAACACAGGACAACATACAGCAGCACTCTACAGCAGACAGTTGCCCACAAGCAGTTATCGACCACAGTACACAACGAGGCCAGCAGGAGAAGGGATCCTTGGAGCTTTGCTCTACTGTCTCTCCAAGGCTGAATTTCTCGCTGGCTCCTCGCTTTAGCTGCCGACTCAGTACTTCTTACAACTGGTTGCTACACACACAGGACTCGACGCTGCTTCCACAGTAGACAACAGAACTCGGCACACAGCAATTCAGCACTCGCTCCACACAACGTTGGCACTCCGCCGTTGCTTTACTATCCTCTCGAAGACGCGTTACTTGTCTACGACTCCGACTATGCTTCAATTCATTTCACTGCCGGGCTTTTATAGCTCCCGGGAGGCGGGCCCAGAAGGAGGACGTATCTCAGTCCCTATTGACAGATCGGTCGGTCCTATTGGTCGGATCGTTAAAATTCTCGAAGTTTCCGGCATTATCTATTTTGTTACCAAATCCGTCGCCAAGTTTTTTGCCAAGCTATAAGGTCACTGACGCGGCACCCAATCAACACCCACAGGGCTGATCGTACTACGGTCTTTCTTACGATGACACTATTCAGACTGGGAAGCAAAATTACAGGTTTGTAACAATATGCATATTTTTCATGGCGTAAGCGGCGTGTGAAATGAAAATGAGTAAATTGATTTAAAATTGCAAGCTTAAAAAATTAGTTCCACATTTTTTTGTTTGACTAAATATTTTCTATCATGTAAACATCCAATTAGATCATTTAAGAAAACAACGTTTCTCTTCTCAGTCTGAAATTATACTGTATATTAATGACTGAAAAATTCACCCATTAACTCTTTATTCTTTTTCTACATTCTAATTAGATGAAGGCGTACATTTAAAAATGCATTAGACTAAGATTTTACAGAATATTTGTGATGCTTGTATATAATTTATAATTTTTTTCGTTTAATTTAGTAATAATTAAATGCGGATATGATTATTAAAGAACTAATTACAAAATTTGATATGTAAGTTACAAAACCCAAATTTTTTAGAAGTTTAGTGATAGGATCAAAGGCTAGTCGAAATTACGATGTATTCTATATGTAAAAAGTAATTTCAAAACATAAGATTACATTATAAGTATTTTTAGCTGCTGAGAGAAAATATGCCAACGATAAGCTTAAGTATTGCAGTCATGTGAACATATTAAAAATGAACATTGAAAAAGCGTGTTCCATTCTTGTTTGAATTTTTAACATGGTTATAATACCTATACTGTGTCTCTTTGGAAATTGATTTATATAAATTTTGACATCTGAATTCAATTTTATTAGAATAAGATATCTAACAGAAATCAAAATTTCTTTCATATCACGAATTCTTAGAATGAAATCGGATGTTTTTCTTTATTCTGTAAAGGAACTCCGAGTGTATTATATTTTAGAAGTGGAATTGAAGACCAAAGCTCATATATAATAAAATAACAAAAGTTATCATAGTTTTCTGTTTTCCTCGAAGAAGTATCTAGAATAATACTATGTTTCTGAAAGATTCTTCTAGAGCTCTGAATATTAGATTATTCCTTTCATGAACTTGTATTACAATATGTTCGAAAACTATGGAACGAATAAGGTTTTGAAAAGAGTTAAACTTTGAAAAGTAATGCAGAAATTAATGCATTACTTGCTTATGCTTTTAAATAGCGGGTAGTAATGCTATTAAATTAATGCATTTATGTTTTTTAGTTATGTATTCATGAATTGAATGAATGCATTTAATGCATTATTTTTGCATAATTATGCATTATGTTTGCATAATTATGTATTTATGAATTGGAATTAATGTATTTATGCTTATTAATAGCAGGCAGTAATGCTATTAAAAATTAATTTTTTATTAAAATAAAAAATTACTTTTTAATAATTAGCTGATTTATAAATAACAATAATTATGCAAAAACAGAATACGCAGATAATTATTATGTAATATGATATGAACATTATTTCTAACTATTTACTTCTCAATTCTATCTGGAAAACTGAAGATGTTTTAATACGTTATTTGGCTAACAGCCGGACGGTTCTAGAAAGTAAATCAAATGTAAATTTTTATCCAAATTGATACATAGCACAAATTTCAGATTGCAACAAAAAACACTAGACCGATTGTTGAAACTTTTCTGATCTTTAAGGTCGATGATCTACTACAAATGAACAACTTCATAGATTCTGTATGTCCAATGATAATGAACTACTGTAATGATGAACAATTTCAAAAGTAATCAAAAAGCAATTAATAAAATTATGTTTTTTCTGATTTTTAATTTCTTAAGTAATTAAACTTGAGTTGCAGATATAAAGCACCGTTCACACGAGTCCAACTATTGTGCGCAATGGTAAGCCACGCCTACTTCAGAACGATCACGTGACTCAAAGAGGACACAAGTGAATATGGTCTCATCGGGAGAACTATTTGTCATTGTCACATTATATTCGTGTGATCTTCCTAAAGTAGCAATAATTGACCTTTCGTGAATACTGCCTAATATTATATATCTGGTATATACATAAGTAAGAATTGAAAATAATCATTCGTTTCTTTTGGAAACATTATCTTCTGGCAAACATAAAGACATACTAATTGCCTTTTAGCTAAATAATATTGTCCGCTCCCATATTTCATTTTCTGGCAATGAACTTGGTGACTAGTCGTACTTATGTCATATGTGATACTTGATAAATCAAAATCGGAAAAAAATGCAGCAAGTGAGCATAATTTTCTCTATGAGTCATTTTCTTTATGCGCATAAGATACCTCTAGTGTGACTAATTTGAAGAATCTGAATCTACTTTGTTGAACATTTATGTCCAATGGCATTGTATACTTCTGTATATTGCAACTAGATTGACAACTTACTTACTTAGACAGGTAATTCTACCTTGGGGTACCTTAGAAATAAGGATGAGAAGCTTTAAGGTATGGTGGTTGATTCTCGTTACCTTCGTGGGTACAAAATGGTGGATATCGGCTACATCCTATCGATTGTCCCCTTCCCTAGGGGACGTACTTCCTTCGGGAACGATTATACTGTAGTCGATGATGGTCCTTAGGACTCAACCATAGGTCCCCGGCAGTGTTGCTGTCGCGGCATTCCGATAATTCAGATTTTTACGTGTGCCTCGGGCATGCAATTACAATTTTGGGCGGATCAGAATAGATTGTTAAGGTTAAGGTTACTAAGACACATATAAAAAATATTCCCATAAAAGGTAGAAATAAGGAATCTCATCAGTAGTTTACTTAGAAAGAAGAAAGACTATTTCCTCTATTTTCTACGAAATCAGGTTACTTGATATTTTACCTACATGCTTTTCAATCATCTGAGAAAGTGTGGAAAATATCCCATATCTATCTTTCAATACAAGGATATGAAAGAAAAAAAAATCTAAGTGCATTCTCATACTCAAGAACTTAAGGAATAAAATATGAAATTCCTTCTAATTGCCATGAATATGACAAATTTTCTATTCCTTTTTTTACTAATAAAGTAGGTTTCCTATAAATGGTGATTAAAATATAACCAATTAAATCATATCGAAAGGAATTAAAATTGAATTGCTTATACAACATCCTTTTGCTTATGCCACAAAATATATCACACCGTACAAGAGATTATTTAAATACAGCATATTTAAAAGTTACTAACAAATGAAATTATTGTATATGTGGAAAATCCATACCATTCCATATATAAAATATTTGATGAAAATCCATACCATTCCATATATAGAATATTCAGCATTTACTGAATTCTGACCGACTCATGCTCAAGGAAACGACAATTATTTTAAAGAAATTTTATTTGCTGTCAATCAATGAGAACTGATGGCTTCCATTCACGATTGGACTGGGAATATTGTCACATCATAATTTTGGCTGTACCTTATCATAAAATATTTATCAAATTCTCGAGTATGAAATGTAAAAAGAGAAAATATCACAAGCATCAAATAATTCGAATTTGAAATTTGAATTTTCAGTCTTTAGTTCTGGGTTCCGAAAAAAGGAATTTTTGATACACGATAATTTGAAACTTTTTAAGTTAAATGGGTGATATTTGATATATTGACGTCATATCAAATATTTTAGATTTCAATGAATTCCTTCAGAATATCTATTTAAAGGAAATTAGACTCACTAGCTTCCCGAATACATATAAGCTTATTAATTGCAAAATAATAATTCAATAAGCATTAGCTAGACTGACATAATTTTGAACGCAAATTTAGCATCAATAATATAGTTTTATTTAAATTTTAAAACCAAATTTTTATAAGATTTGACCGCTTGTCTATCTACTTTCTTATTTATACAAACGCGATAACTCTAAAATATAATGATTTAAATAAATGAAATTTAGAATGTGATCTTATGTTATCAATTTTAGTTGAACATCGAATTCTGTTAGCAAAAAGATAATAAAAAATAAATCAGGGATTTTCTGATACTTGTGTTTTAAATGCATGTCAGCGATTAATCATCAGAACAAATGTCGCCACTGATCGCAACAAGACTCAATAAAAAAACTAGATTCACGCCAAAGATTGAATTTTCGTAGTTATTATTCGCTAATGATACACATTTAATACACATGTTTCACGATACTACAAAACACAAAATTCATATGTGGAACTCTGAAAATAAACAGCGGGTGTGGTTTTCGAAAAAATTCTCGCATTTACTCTAATAAAGGTGTGATCCCAAAGAACGTCTCACACAGCCTTGACGCACAATAGTTATGAAATATTAAGTATGACATGAATTTAATATTTTTACTATAACAGCCGTGCCATCCTTGGCGAGTAAATTGGCGATTAAACTCTGGCATGCAGTTAATAGTATCCGAAAATCGAATTTGTGTCTTAGTTGCGTTTTTTTTTTCCTAATTATTCAAACAAAATCTTGACACAAAATTTCACTTGTAGTCACAAAATTCCATAACAAATTTGATAGATTTAAGTCATTGAGTCGGCGAGATTCTTTTGCGTTCTAAAAGTAGACAACAGCAGACTATCAATCCCTTGTTGGATTTGGCTCAAAATTTTATAGGTATCTAGACTATAGATGCTAATTCTGAGTATCGAATTTTATCAATCTAGTTCTCTACGTTTTGTAATTATCGTGTTAACGTATATTCGAGACGGACAGCTAGGTGTCCCTTGGAGGGAATTTGTTCAATATTTGAAGGAAAACTACAAATTTGGTATACAGACTATAAAGACTGTATACTAAATTCCATGTGTCTAGATTAAAACGCTCTTGAGTTATCTTTTTTACAGCAAAACAGACGGACATTTTCCAAAAATGTGTTTTTCGAATTCAGGGGGATCTGAAAAGCAGAAATTCATCAAAATCTTAAGTTCGAATTTTTTGAAGATTATTACTATAATTTCTGGTACGAAATTATTATAAGTTTAGGCTGGTTTCATTTCAATTTTTTAATGTGGACTGTAATCTTATTTAAAATCAAACGACAATTCAAAAGCCAACTTTTTATTTGACCGAGTTTCAACCGACACCGCAACGATTGAAAACGAAATTGTTTTTAATAGCTGATCCCATGTCAGCAGAGTTACAATAAATTTAATCGCTGAAAACCAAGTCAGCGCATAGTTGCTACTTTCTTTAACTAACAGCGCCAACGAAGCGGTAACAATTTCTTTGTACTACTTATACGAAAAAGTAAAAACTGAACTCTCGTCGCAGTAACAACAATGCACCCTAAACCACGATTTTTCGCGGTGGAGGGGAACATCTTTATTAAAAAGTGTGCGAAAAAGACTTGAGGAAAATATTTTAGATGATTTCATTTTAAAAAGGACCTGCTACATCGAATAATACATACTATGATTTAAACCGACAGATATGTGCAAAGAACACAAAAACCTCCTAATTATTATTATTTCAAAATCTTAAATCTCCCGGAATTGAATTATTTCAACGAAAATCATAGGGAAATAGGCAAATATGATAAGAAAGGGAAAAACAAAACAAACAAAAAAACCTCAGAAAAAAGCTAATAATTTTATATTGTTTGAGTACTTTCTGTGTAAATTAAGTACCGTTTGTACTGTACAATTAAGTACAGTTTGGTCCATATCGATGTCTTACAATGCAGCATGTAAATGAAAGTATTTACAGAAAAGAAAATATTGCAGTTCAGAATATCACTGAACATTTATTCAAAAAAAAAGTGTACGTATCTCAAATATTTCTAAGAATTTTTTTTTGACAATGAGTATCACAAATCCAAATATTTCATTCTACTTCTTTTCCGTAAATTGTATTTTTTACTTTACAGTGCAGCGTTTCTGACACGTTTTACCTTGTATCTGTAACAATAAACATTACCTTGTATCGACTGCAAAAAAATGGTAGATATAAAACACCCTAAGCGGAAATGCCTGACAAACGAGAGAGAAATTCAACTTTTTTCACAGTAAGCAGTTTTTAAACATATTCAATTTTACAGACAAACGGTTTCAATAGCAAATGTTGGCATCTTTTGGAATTTTGGAACCTTTTGTTTGATGCACGATCCGCTGATAATAGTTTTTTGTTACGATACCGTTCATGAATATAAAGCAGTCATGCAAGGGAAAAAAACCCACTCTGTTGTGGCTTAAGTTGGATTTTGAATATTAAAAAGATGTATTTTGAGTAAAATAAAAAATAAAAATATTACTGGAAGTTCATTTTTTCTTGCTATTATGTCAGTGTTTTTTTAATAATATTTATTATAATCTCGGTTTCAGAAAAAAATGCTCATGCTCTTAGTAAAAGAAATGAAGCCTATTTGAAGTGGACTTCCTATTCATGAAAAAGATTTTAAGTAGTATGTATTCTGATTGGATAATGGAATAGATCTTACAAATGGCAACTTTATTATTCATTTAAAAGCTACACTTTCTATACACTCCGAAAAAAAAGTCTTAGTAACCACTGTTCTTTTTAGCCCTATTTTGTGAGTGCATTACGAAAGGTCAATATGACTTATTAGATAACTGTATATTTAAAGTAATAACATAAATAAGCATCAGGTAAATAATTATGTATTTAATCTAATAAAAAGTATCCAAAAAACAAAGGATGTTAATTAAGCTCTCAGTAACCATTAGATGAAGCCAAGGCACGACTCTGGAATGTGAATCTAATCAAGAAAATTATAAGTTGTATAGAGTCCTTAGTTCATTTATAGTACAATAAATTTCATTTCATTTGTTCTTCATGCATAATAAAATAAGATAATATATTTTAGATAGGATGTAATCTAAAATAATTTGGTCATCTACATGTTATAAGATATTATAAGAAGAAAGATAATTTTGCCATTTCCATTTTGAAAGTAAATATATATATTTTTTAATTGGTCAGGATTCTTTATAAAGATTGTTATTGCGAGTCCCATTGCAATGATCTTGGTCAGCTCTACGAAATTTTAAATCAAAAATTGTATTTTAATATAGTATGTTTATATAATTCCAACGTAATGAAACATTTAACAAACATATTTTAAGTATTGAATTTCGAGTCATTTAGTCAGTTCAGAAAGAATTTATAAAATTCAAAATTGTCACTTATTTACTATTCTCAATTGTTCTTTCTATATGCAGCTTACCCTTATTTTATTAATTTTTAAAGTTTTTTTTTGATGAAACAATTTTATTGATATAGATTTATTGCAAACTTTTCTTTCAAGATAATTAATACAGAGGGCATATTTCTTGAAACTGACTCTATTTTATACTTATTGAAGAATATTTAAAATTATATTATTATGTTCACTAATTTGTTCTTGCATTCTCTAGAGTTATTGCCATATCCGTATTGGGTATTTCGGGTAGTATTGTTTGATTTAAAGTCCAATAACCAGTTTCTTTAACTAGCAACCAGTTAAAGCGTTTTTGAGTTGCCATGTTCACAGACAAACATAAATACAAATAATTCTTCTCGGCAACCTGAAAGGAAAAGGTAGATTCCTTTTAATCTAAGTTACTATTTTCACATTTTTTTCAATCCTTAGATAAAATATAATTCGAATGTTCGTCACGAAACATTCTCGTATATTATCCAATTAATTTTCCCTTGCCCTCCCCCCAAAAGCATAAAATTGTAGACCTTGGATAAGCCACGAATACATTGTATGGCATTCACCAATGATATACAAAGTAATTACAAATTATGGATATGGTTATAATTTCAAAATAGAAATGTTTAACATGAATCTATTATGAGAATGCATGTTTGAAAACCTTTTTATAGACGGATTCACACCAAAAATTGATGCGAAATTACAATTGAAGTCATAAGACAACAAAACGAATTTCATTGATTTAAGTCATTGTGTTTATGAATTATCTCATTTAAATTCACGAGAAAGAACGGAACAATAGATGACCAATCGTTTGAAAAATTTCGTACCAAATTTGATAGGATTCTATATTTCAGATGCTAAATCTATGTACAAAATTTTATTAACATAACTCTTTGAGGTTAGTAAGTATTGAGACCGTTTGTACTCGTATTAAAACATCTGGACAGATAGATTTCCTCTGAACGAATTTTACTCATCATTTAGTAGAAGTTTACAAATTTGGTGAAAAGACCGTATATGAAATTTCATTTGTCTACCTCAAAGCCTTTTGAGTTATTATATTCATAAACAGACAAGAATAAATCCAACTATGTGTTTTTCCGATTCAGGGAAGTCAGAAATGTGGGAATTCCTCATAATCTCGATTTTGAATTTTTTTTTTACTACTATAATTCCTTCTCTCTATGTCATGTACGATAAAGTAAAAATGAAATATTGCATATTGAAACAACTATAGATAATGCTTGTATTGCTATCGAACAATTTAGTATTTTTTGTAAAATAAGCAATATAGAAGTACAGATATTACAACAAATATACATATCTAGGCTTGTAACAAAGTTTATATTACTAAAAAAAACTTTAAAGTTTTTAGTAAATGCCAATAGTTTGTATTATTCGGCAAGAAATGAAATTTTATTTCTGCGTTTTAAACATATTTCAATAAATTAACTACCAATTGCCAACATTTATTTTCAATTAAAAATGTAAACAATAATGTTTTATGACAGAAAGCACGAATCTATCGTTTGATTTTTCATTTAGATTGAAGGACCAAAAATCGTCTGATTTTCTTAATTAATATTGTTATTGGGTTCTTATCTGTTACACATTTAAATTTTAAATATTAATTGAAGAAAAAGGAAATCCCATATATTGTTTTTAATATTCTTCAGCACTATCGTATTTATTATTAACTGCATGCCATTAGCAAGCTTTAGGTTTAACTACATGTCATTGGCGAGCATAGTCATTAAACTAACATGCTGTCTTTGTCTCAATTAATTACTATTAGTGAGTTACTACAAGAATCAATACTCTGGGTAAAGCCATAATGATTGTCTATTATTACAATATTTTTATACTATTACTTTCAAGAATGCGGCAGACATCAAGCCAAAGGAACATCAAATTAATGGAAGCTCCAAAATAACAAGATTCATTAATATATACATTATATAAGAACTTAAAAACACGTGGCTTCTGGAAATTTGTAAGCTGATCGTTTTTTACATAATGCTGCCATTAAATTTTTCTCCTCCTTTCTTTTACTTAAATAGTATTATTCAAGGAATTAATCTTTACTTGATGCGCATTATTTATAATCTTTACTTCATTTCAATATTTTATAACAATATATTTTATTATTAAAGCGAAACTAGAATCGTTTTCGTTCCTGCCACAAATATTTCTAATGTATGCTTTTAATAAAAATGTGTTGTATTAAGAATTAACTTAAGAATCAATCAATGGTGAAAAAAATTAAAGGGCATCTAACGTTAATTATGAAATACTATTGCACTTTCGTATGATTTAAGTAAATACAGATATAGATAGAATGATAAGGAAACGCATAATAAAATGAGTAGAATGATACAAGACTTCTTAAATAATATGTCTACCAAAATTTAAAGTATAAAAATGTATTGCTGAGGAATTAATATTCAGTAAAACAAAATGTTTAATTGAAATATTTAGTAACAATTAATCCTATCAAATCAACTTATCAATAAAGACCACAAGTACAAAATGAAAAAAAAAAAGAAAACGATCCTACTAGCTTTGATATGATGTTTGTAGATGAATAAAAGAGAGTATATATGTGTGTTTATATGACTGTATAAATCTTAAAGAGGACGTCAAATCAAACCAAAAGAAATCGAATAATTGGTATTCTAACTATAAAAATTAATATTAATGATGTGTTTAATTAAAAATTCATCTTTAATCATTATCATTCATCATCAAAATTTTAATAAATGTTTGTTTTCATTAACAATCAATTATCAAAATTCTATTTGTGTGTTAATAAAAAATAAAAATGTTGCCTAGATGTAATTACACATGCATGAAACTGCTATCCTTCCGCTGCCATGATTGGCTAGAGGCTAGGTATTAAACGAAAAAAACTCTTCCCTCTCTTCTTCCGTAGAAGAAACCTAACAACAAATCCCAGTAATCAAGTTGTCGGCTTTCACAAAACTCACAATTCGGTTTCCCCCATGGACCCATCTACCTCTCCCGGTAATAACTCCACCTTCCCTCCCCTTTACCTCCAACACCGTTCTTTTTTTTCAGCAAAAGCAAGTGTTGTTTTTGTTTTTGGAAACTCTTGCTCACTTTTTGTTGTTCCCCCTTTCAGGGGAAATGCCACTTTCCTGCAGCGCACTTCCCCCTCTCGGTGTAATCCTCACGAGAGGGCAGGAAATTCCCCTGGCAAACATTTGAAAACCTTGACAAATTTGGAATGAGAGGATGCCTTAAGTGTACGCTGCTGTCTGTATAACATGTTTTCCTTCAAGCACTCGCGAGGGGGGGGGGGTGCTTTAGGTTAAAATCACGTGAGGGACTGTGCCGAAATTACACTTCCCCTCTATCTTGCGTTTTTCTGTTTCGCGTCCTATAAATTTCTGGAAAGATAAAATTAAAAGTCTTTTATACTGTAACAATTTAAAATTGCGCTTTTTAATGATGATAAATTGAACTATATTTGGGCCTAAGATAAGTAAAATGATATATATAAATTCATGTTAAATCGTAAGAAAATCTTATTTCTTGAATTATTTGATTAACTAATCAATACTTAACATAATTGGCTAGGTAAGCTATTATGAAACTTTTAGTTTCATTGAAAAATTTGGCTAATAGGAAGACAATCTTCAATTCTGTGCTATGTGTTGGCATATTAACCCGTAACTAGAGACAAATTTCCTCATGTGATCAGAGACATAAAGTCAAAATGACACCATGGTTATTATTATTTGACTTTTATAAACATTGGAATTTATTTTGGAAACACAATACATTCCGGAAATCATGTAGTTACTAAAAATATTATAACATCTGTCCAGGGCCTTTGGTAATCAAATTAAATGAATCGAACAGTCAACTCATTCATGCATGAGTAATATCGATATGCTTTTCTTACTTAATTTAAAATATAATTACTAAATTTTAAAGGAATATTTTTTTTTTTGCAATCAACATTTTTTTTAAAACCCACTTTTTTCACAGCATATAAAAAAAATGCCTTGAAAAGACAAGAATTTAAAATTATTTTTAAATATTTCTTTTAACTTAAAATGATACTGTTTTTTTAAATATACGAAACATTCAAATATCTTTTTAATAATCTTTATGATGGAAGTTTATTTTTTTAAAAATATTCTTTTAAAAAGTGGGATAAATTCTCCTTTCGTCAAAAGGTTAGAAGCTGAGGATAATGAGCAAAACAACAATGGGTTCTAGTTTGCCCGATAACACGTGAGCATCTTACACTTAAGATCGTATGAACTCCTAGGATGTATATGTTGACTCAAAAGTTCGCCGGATAAAGCTATTAGAAATTAACTTCACAGTAGAATGAATTTTGAGGAACAGATGGTTTGCGTTCTATATGAATATTAAAAGTGACAATAAAGAAAGAGACAAAAGAGCTGAAATCAGAAAAATTAAGATCTGCTATTTCAAATTATCATGCGAGTCCATTATTCTTTTAAGTCAAGTCGTATCAATCCAACAGAAAAACATCATGGTCTAACATGATTCTTATTTTGGAATCGTCAACATTTAGAAAATCGAGAGTTTTTGACCATCTCAAAATCATTCGAATTTTAATTTTTTTTTTCGAGACCATATTTCTTTTTTTCGTGAAAGACCACTTTAAAACTAATTTTAAACAATCACGTGATTATTATATTGCGCATGCGTCAATATTTAGAAAAGGGTGTTTCTTTTTTTTTTCTCCTCCCATCTCAGAATCAACCAAAGCGTTTTCTCGAGGTCAGAATTTTTTTTCGAAAATCCGCTTTTTAAATTGGTTTGGAATGATTGCATGACTATTGTATTGTACAATCGTCAACTTTTAAAAAACGATGTTTTTTTTTTTTTTCCAATCTCAAATTTGATTGAGTTCAAACCTTTTTGCCAGGGAAAAAAAATTAAAATTAATGTAATGTTTGATATTTCCCTCGCTGTTTCGCCTTCATTCCCATTACCTTCTCCATGCGTTTTCGGGCCACAACTTCTAACGACCCTGCCGATTATTGGCCAGACTAGAGAATCGGGAACTTGACGAACATTCGCGTAAAATTGTAGCATTTTGTCAGCGATAAGTCTCCAAATGTAATAACCTTCCTTATTATTTTCTAATAACCCTAAAAGCAAAAAATTGGCGTTTCAAAAGTGTTAAATCACCAATTCTCTGCGTGTTTGTTTTGAGGTTTCAAAAAACCCACACCAAAACATCATGTTTTCCCATGATAATAAAGTTTTGAATTAAATATTGTAAATTACAACTGCAACATATATATTTCGAAAACTTTTAAGAAATAAACTGAGATATCACTATTGAGACTGCCTCTGAATGGTGCCAAGTGTTAAGTATTCCATAACTCTTATTCTGATATCTAAAAATTTCTAAACGTCGTATTCGACAGAAATTTAATAAATTTTGAATGCATCAGTTTGAGGTATTATACGTCCAATGATTATGATAATCAAATAATAAATAGTAATCATTTAGTTGTCTCAGTCAGTAATAATGGGCCTTTTCAAAATAAAAAATAATAACGTAACTAAAATTTAAAGATTTAAAAATATTTTCATGCTTGGTATTGCATAATAATGCATAATATTACTATATAAAATATTAATTATGTAATTCTTACGAAATATTCATTTCAACTATTTTTATTCTTCTGTACTAATAGACAAAAATTTGAGAAAATTAGCATGAGAAATATTGCAATTGTCACATGAGTTTAGATATTTCTGCGCATGTTGTGGAAAGATTCTTTGTAGATAAATAAAAATGTATGAAATGATAGCAAACGACATAATCAAAAATGCATACAAATAAATATATTTAAAAATATTTAAAATATTTTTATGTGAAATATAATGACGCACGAAACAATACAATATAATGTGGCCAAAATTATATTTTCATGTTTAGGTTACATTTTATGGATATTGTAAAAATTCTAACTATTCATTATAAAACCTGAATAAGGGCATTATAGGTATAAATAGGCTCTAATTGTTTATTTTCAACCTATTTCTTCAGACTCAGTTCGTCGGTGACAGTAACTTAATATTTTAAAAACTACAGCAGAGATTGAAAAGGACAAAGGGTTTAAATAGTAAACAAATTAAAAACAAATTTTTTGGCTGATGATATCTAGCATAATTTGTTTTGAATAACTTTCGAAATTAAGTCTCTGGCAATGAACCGTGGTATATCTTGGATATGTAAATTATACTAAACAAGAAAAAGAATAAATTGGAAAAAATTGATTATAATGCGAATATAACCAAGATCATTTAATTTAGAAAAAATTAAGAGAAATTAAGAAAATTTTGTTAAAATATCTATAGAACTTAATTTATTGTGATAGTCAATTTTTTTTCCAATTTACATGATGGTACTTATAAAATTCATACTTTCCAAGAAAAGTGAATTAAAATTTATTGAAATCATTTTATAGTTTTCAATCTTTTATTTTAACAATGTTTCGAGTGCTATTAAATGAAGTAGCGTTTTATGCTATTGAGAATACACTAAATCGCACATTTTAGAAACAATTCTGCAATTACCGTTACTAGGCAACGACTTCAAGAAAAACAGTAGGGATTCGAGGAATTCAACTTAATCTCATAGGTTGAAGTTCAAAAACAAAATTGCACTTGCAATTTTGTTCGTAATCCCATGTGACATTTCTCTTTATACTTAATGGATTTATTTGACTTAGTTACTTTGTTATTTCTATAACATTCCTTCAAAAGGAAATGAAGAACACCACAGATTTAAGAAACTACCCTTAAAAATATAGTTTAAAATAATGTTTAGATCATAAACTACAAAAATAAAAATATATAGAAAGAGGATAATTTATGACATCAAATATTTTAATCCGAAAATTAATAAATTCCATGAATTATTAAAGTATCCAAAAACCTCGATTGTAGCAAAATTTGATTTCGACATAGATAAAATGATTTTTTTTCTGTACCTTGGAAACAGAGTTTTAAATTTAGTATACGGTTGTTATTGTCTTTTGCAAAAAGTATCTGAAAGCTATGGAATACGGAATTCGTATCTTTTATCATTTTATGATAAATGTTTATAGTGAAATATCATCTGCTCTTCTTAACAAAACAAATGAACAAGTAAATTAAATGTAAGATAAATGATTATTAATTAATTCTCCTTTAAAGCATTTTGTTGATTCAGTAATTTCTATAAGTAAACATTGATAAATCATGATTTTTATGAAAATGTGTGTTATTCCTCAGCACTATTCATTTCATATCAAATTTCCTAAGCGAATGTTATTCAGAAATTTTAAGGCAATGGTCTATCAATAATGAAATTGAAGAAATTTATTTGGGAAATATAAAGATAATAAAAAAAAAAATTCTGAAAAATCGCGATATAATTTGTTATACCGCGTATTTGGTATTCGAATAATAAACCGTGGCATAAATTGAATAGCATACCTTTTACATAAAAATGCCTCGGGATGTTTCAACCCAAGTGTTATCTTTAATAAAAAAAAATTTAAAAATTCAAAAAGTATTTTAAATGAAATATAAATTGTATTCAATTAAAATACGCTTCTGAAAAATCAAAACATTTTAAAATATTTATATATTTATGTGAAAGTTTTTCAGACAAATAAGAAAAATATGATTGTCTTTAATTTAAAGACAATCATTTCTTTAATTGCCTTCATAATTCTCATTTTTAACAAAAGATTCGATTTTAAAATGTTATAAAACCCTGTTTTGAAACCTTTTTTAAAACCATAGTTATGAATTCAAAGTGCAACTCCCAATAACTATGCGCAAGAACAAAAAAGACCATGTAAAAGTGATTAGAGCTTTAGAAAAGGATTTCAATGAAGTTTAGCTTGCATGTCAAGTGATACTGAAGATTTACTTTGGATGAAGTTGCAGAAATATAACTCTGAGAAGAGTATAAAAGTCAAATTCCCTACATAATAGAAATGTAAGAGAAATTTGAGTTCATGCATTTAGAAAATAATTACTAATAAGTACGTGGATAAATAGCATATATAATGGTCATGATACAAAAATTAATAATAATTTTTAGTATAACCTCATACTTATCCAGTAAGTATGGCGTTATAGCATCCAAGAATAATTATGTGAGCAATTTAGGATTTCAAATTTTGAAAGAGAAGAAAAATTCAAAATCAAAATCGGAACCATATAAAATTTTTTAAAAAGTCATAAAATAATCCCCTTATCTTAAAAGAAAAAGCAATTCTAGGCAATTTCTGAATAATTCCTTTTCCGTCAGTTTCTTCCAAAAGCAATGCAGCCAATTTCAAACTGTATTTCCATCTACATGATACCGAAATGTATGAAAACTAATATATCATCGTAGGATAAACCGTTGTAAGATCTGTCGTGTGCATGCTGAGCGGGTGCCGCGTCAATGACCTGAAAACTTGGCGACGAATTTGGCGAGTTTGGCAACTAAATGAATCATACTGGAGAGTTCGGGAAGATTCACGAACCATCCAGTAGGAACCAAGATGCACTCAGATACGCCCTGATAGGTCTGGAAGATTCTAGCCCCGCCTCCCGGAACTATAAAAGACAGGTACTCTGAAGCTGCGAGGAAGTCGTGTGTATCGTCAGAAGACGTGTGTCTGCCGATTTTTTTCAAATGTCTGATCTAACTTGCGTAGGACACCTGGACACATTAAACCTCTTCATATCTGCTTTATACGACGAAGTTCCTTTAGAGCTACAACAGAGGTTTTTTGGTTCTGATAGAACAATTCCAACAGTAGCGCTTTTTATGGCGACGTAGTCATGACGAACAGAGAAGAAACTAATGTTCGTACAAAATCCGCCTTCTTTTTATTCAAAGTAAGATGGTAATACACATGCGCTGTAACGCAAATTATGTTTCACATTTTCAATGCATGCAAATAAATACCATTTATGTTATAATGCCTCTATTGGTGTATTTTTGTACTAAATTGTTTAATTAATAAATGTAAATAGTACCATCTGAATACTCTGTAATTCAAATTTTATCTTATTTGGACCAATAGAACGCATTTTAGAGCCCTCTGAAGTCGGTAACTTATTTCTTGCTAACTCTGTATATTACATATCAATGTAGCTTAACAAAAATGCGAATGAAAACAAAAGTCCTTTAATATAGCAAGAACTTAGTGGATAAAGAATGGAAGAGACAAATATAGAAAATAAAGAAGCAACAGATAAATTTCGCTTTAGATTATTTTAGATTTCATTTTTATTATTTTAAATATGTTTACGTTTTGCTCGCAAGAGTACGAAAGGATGAGAAATATAACAAAATAAATCATATCAATGAAGAGTGGTAAAATTTACGAACATTTATATTACATGTATGCGCTTGAAATTATTTCTATATAAAGGCACTGTCGTCAGTGTAGTTGCTGTAATTTTTATAGATATAAAAACATATAAATATTCCACTGTATCGAAAATTCATTTTATATAACATATATAATCATTGCAGAATGCTTTGATACACTTTGCGAAATATTTTATATTCAAAATTCAGAGAAAAGTTCTCCTATATAATAAAAGGGAATTGAAAATTGAAAATATCAAAATGTGTATTAATATTTCAAGGGAAAAATGCCTGCATTTAGAAAAAAAATGTATACAAAATGCGAGTTTTCTCCTACTGCGAAGAAAAAAATATCAATGATTAAAGCGTGCTAATAGATCATTGTCAGGAATAGGTGTGAAATCCCTCCTGTTCGACGTCGTCCCCTTGATAGGTAGAGAGGAAAAAACCACATTCATACAAGAAGGGGAGAGGCCTTCAAGAACACAAAGAAATGAAAAAGTCAGATATGAAAGGTGAAAGAAACAATGATCGATTCGGCTCTCAATTCAACGTGATATCGAATGTTTCATCTCTATCGTGCTTTTGAAAGTAAACTTTTGAAATGAGAGCGAATTCGGGAAAAGAAACTCTTCCTTTTTTTGTTTACATCTTTTGTGCAAGCGGAGAATGCCACAAAAAATCAAATTTATATGCAGCCTATTGTATAAATTTGATTAGGGGAAAAAATGTCTCTTATATTTATGAAGAATAACTGGAAATAATTTTCCTTTTATGTGCTTGACATTTTGTTTATTTTCTTGATATTTTGAGCTTTTTAATGAAGAAAAGTAAAGGGTTATTATAAATAAAATATTTATTTTTGGGTACTTATATTTTGTTTGTTTGTGGCGATTGAATTTTTAATTCAATTTATTTTTCTCTTTTTCTGATTAGTATGATTTTAAAATTTTATGCACAGGTTTCTTAGTGATGCCAGTACAGAATTTCAGTATTTTCAGAATGTATTTAATAGTTAAGCAATTAATTTAATTTTTATCTCATTCAAATAGTGGCATTTGCTTCTGAAATCGGGTTTTAATACAATATTATTTGTAATTACGATTTATAAATAAAGGACTATCAATTAGAAAAAAATTCTACTTTTAGATCATTTATAAAAATGAGATTTAAACCGTTTTTATTCAAAAGATATTATTTAAAGTTTTTATTAAAGAATTCTAAAGTACTTTTATGCTGTCTCGATTTTAAATTGTGCATTACTCTACAAACGCATTACGTCTTTCCTAGTCTTAATAGCTACTAGTGCCAGACATTTATTTTAATCATAAAGATATTAACTTCAAGAAAATGATTTAAGAAATATAACTTTCAGAATACATAAGATAATATTCTTTTTATGTTCGAGGCATTTTGTTTATTTTCTTGAAAGTTGTAGAGAGTGTGTAGCTTTTTAATAAAAGAAATGTAGCCTGTTAATATAAATGAAATACTTATTTTTGTACACTAAATGAATAAATGTCATAGCTATTTAAGGAATAAATGAAAAAGTTAAATAGTGTATTATGTACAAATGAAATAGTTATATTAATAATTAGTGTATTAGTTTTTATCTAATCACTGATTAATGTATTTTTTTTCATAGAAAGAAAAATTATATTGATCCAAAAATCACACTGAAATATTTACATTTTTTATTACTATAACTTCAAGTGTTTGAAAACTTGGTGTTTAAATACATAACATGCGTTTTTACTTAAAAATACATTTGTTTGTAATGCGATTGTATAATATTTATCTGAAATATTATTTTGATACCTTTAGGATGTTCTACCAAACTTCTCACATTAAAAAAAATGAATTACTTCTGCAACACTCAATATTTTTCAGACTTTTATGATCAAATAACTATTTGCTATAAAAATATAATTGAAACAGTGATTTGAAAAGTAATCTTGTGGTGCGTTTTTTAGTTATTACAAATAAAGTGATTAATTAATAAAAGTTTTTTTTACTAATTATTCATTTTTACCTAGACTGTGCTGCCATTTATGTCCTAAAAAGTACAATCAGCGCTAATTAAATGCTGAAATTCCCGGCAAACTCGACATTTAGGTGATGTCATATAGCAGCTTATGCCAGAAAGGATTCATATTATCATTGATACTTTTCACTTTTAACAAAAACTCATTAGTACTTTATAGAAAAAATCTTCTCCCACAAGGAAGTAGTCCCAAAAATTGGGGTGAAATCTTCTGGGTATAGGTGTTAGTTCTCGCTTACCTGGGAGTTAAAGCAATACTGTAAAGTTGATTATCTCCATACTGATGTCAAAGGGTGATATACTACGACCGCTGATAGCCATTAAGACTCAACCTTGGTCTCTGCTAGAGTGCTACCTTAAATTTGTCTATTTATATGCATTGTGATAGCTAAAATCCATATTGTTAGTCTTATAGATGTTAATGCAATCTAAAAATTCACGTCATACAAAAAGTGGCAGAAATGAACTTATTATAAGGAACCTTCTAATTTTTTTCCATAATTTTAAAGAAATGATTGTGGAATTCCAATTATTTTACTATCGCGATATATAAAAATTAAAAGTATTTCTATTTTCTTTGCAATATCAATAAAAAAGTCTTATATACAAAAAAGATTTGTTTTTCTACCTTTCAGAGCATCAATGATTAATGTGTGCTGATAGATCATTGTCAGGAATGGGTGTGAAATTCCTCCTGTTCAATGCCGTCCTCTTGAAGGGTGGAGCAAAAAAGTGATCGCTTTTATACTAGATGAGAAACACTAGATGATTCAAGTACACAAAGAAGGGAGAACGCCAGATATGAAAAGTGAAAGAAACAATGATCGATTTCGTTCTCAATTCGAAGTGATATCGAATATATTTACTTTTTCATGTTCTTGAAAGTGATCATCTGAAATTATCAAGAAAAGAAAAAAAAAACTTTAAATGTCCTTTATTCTTACTTTTTATGTTGACGAAGAAAATTGAGGGAAAAATTAAATTGATATTTGCTTGTATAATTTTGCATTGAAAATTGGTTATTATTGGGGAAACATTTTTAATATTATTCATAGTTTTAAAGCTTCGAAATTTAATACAAATGTATGTAAATTGATGTAAACTATTGCTAATCTTGGCAAGCCAGGTGTGTTAAATTTTCATATACAAAAACTAATAATAATTATTTTCAAACGCTTATATTAAACTTAGGATTCACAATAATCAGTTTCATATTCTATAAAATTAATATCATTAACTTATAAGTGATTCATTTTCAATGTTAATAATTTGTTAGGTTTCATTTTTAGAATCAAGAAGGAAACGATGAAAATTCTTATTATTAAGTCAAATAAATAGATTATATTTCGATTATAATATCTTTTCGTACACAAAGAGTGCTCATTGTTCATATTAATTATATGGAATTGAATACTTAGTGTTTTGAAAATAATAATAATAATTACATGTTAATTATTTTTGCTCTTTACAGAAACTAAATGCCATCATCTCTTTCCCCTGAATATAATTTTACCCAATTAAAATCAATATTTAGTTGTTTTTCTGATAATATTATAATAGCACAAAATATAATAAAGCTACATAAAAGCTTTTTTTCGGGTTGAAAAATAAAAAAAGAAAGAAAAATGTACTACGAATAATATAATTGATAGAAAATCGATATTCACTTGTGGGGCGTCCATTTTTTACTAACAATTATTTTTCAAGGGCATTTTTAAAGTAATTAGATTGTGCTGCAAACAGAGTGAACAAAAAAATTTAAGAATGGTGCATTCTTATTTAACTTGTCCTGTTTCATGATTGCAAAAACAGAATTCATTAATCGAATATTTTATCTTACATTTTGATATTCTAGAGCAGTGATTCCCCACTTTTTGTATTCCACTATCTTTTGATTTGATTTTTTTTTCTATTCGGAATACTTCTATTCATAAAATCCACAATAAATTATTACCTGCATAAAAAAAAGAAAAGAAAATTAGTAAATTTCAGGAATATTATTAATAAGTAAGTGACTTCATTAAATTCAATAAAATGTGCTTGTCTTCATTATGACTTTAGATGCAATAACAATTTTGTATGCATCCTGCTTATAATATAGGAAATTATTTTTGTGTAAGTATTGGTATAGAAAATCAACACTAATTAATTTAAAAGCCTATGAATTGAGTTATGACAATATTAAAGGGCAAGACCTGCAGTCTCAAAGCATGCAATACAAAATTTCTATTTACAACGACTTTTTTACATAAAAATCCTATAAAGTATGATCTTTCATAGGTTCATATGTTTTTTTTTAATAAAAAAACCTAAAACCCGGGGGGCACCTCGAAATGACGATGAGATGCTTCCGGTATGGTGGTTGGATCTCGCCACCCTGATGTGGTACATAAATAGGTGGGGATCTGACTCCACCCATCGATGACGGGACGTAAATCCTTTGGGAAGGATTGCACCGTGGCCGGTGATGCTCCTTAGGACTCAACCACAGTTTCCGCCAATATTGCTGTTACAGCTGTTCGGGTAATCAGTATTCTTTATCCGTGTGTCTTCGGGCGGGTCGAAGTGTCAGTGATACGACTTATAAAATGATCTGCTTTGATATCTAATAAAACAAGCAAAACTAAATTTACACTGAATCATATATACAAGAACCCCTTAGTATAGTATAAGGCCACAAATGAAAAATAAATCACATACCCAACAATTTATGAATTACAGAAGTACGATCTTGGATAAAACAGTATTCCAAATCCAATCAAGAAAATCACAATTTAATTATTTTTCTCGAGCACTGCCAGATTACGATAGAGTGAAAATAACAAATACAGATACAACAAATCATGCCATATGTTTCAGTATTTTTCAAAGTAAAAAAAAATGAAAATAGACGATGAAATAAACATAGTTGCATTAATGAACATATACTAGAGAGGACAAAGTACTAAAGGACAGACAACACAGGAATTTGAAACTTATTTTTTTCCTCAATGGTTCATTTCATAATCAAATATTTGGTGCTCAGTTGGTCAAATCGTTTGATCTTGAGTTTACAAGTTTGGCACAAATGTATTTTGAAGAGTAGGACTATGCATCTCAGATCTATTTTCGAAATATTGATAACAATTGAATTTGATTTATAATTAAGCGAAAGTTCGGATTTTTTTTTTCAAGGAAACTCGAAAATATCGTTACATAAATTTAATCTTTACATCATTTTAAAATTTTAAAATACTTTCTAGAAATATAAATTTAATTGTGGTGCACTGTTTTATAAATTTTGGTTAACTTTTATTTAATTATTTTATTTTTGAATAATTATCAGTAATTGATTTCCTATATGCACTAAAGTTCAAAACATTTTAATTTCTTCATCAAATTTAATTTCAGGATGCTGTTTAATATTTGCATAATTTACATGAAAATTTTTTTTAAAATGAAATCCCTGTATCGTAAAAATTAGAATATGGATTAATTCATTAATTATCGTTTTAAAGCAATATGTTATCATGGGACCTAATTATTAAGACGGTCCATATGAGTAGAAAATTATATAAGGTAATTAAAAAAACGGTTTTAATGGTTGTATCAGTTCAATATGTGCTGGAAGAAATTATTTTAAATTATTTATATAATATCTAAGTGAAAAAAAAGAACGTTTTTGAAATATTAGAAGATCACGAAAGATTGCTAGGATGACATATAATATTAATTATAATAAAAGAGAACATTTACTCATAATAATAATCAATTCTTTCAAACTTTGTATTAATTCATTTTATAAAAAAACATCGAGACAAAAGTATATGAAAGTATTTAAAATATTCGAGATAATACTAAACAAAATCATCAAAAGAAAGACAGACAAATAAAAAATCGCCTTTCTCGGTTTGATTAATAATAGATACAAAATTCACTTAGAAATTAAAATCACCACTTTTAAAATAAAAATAATAAATCTGCAACATTTCCGAGTTTTTGGATTCTATGCATATACTTTCTAGATGATATATCTGATGTTGCTCAGTATTAAAATAATTTTATGTCTTTTTTAAATATATTTTTATATTAATGTTTTTTGCATAAAAATATTGCAATACATGAATTCATTTTATCATCTGAAATATTTTTAATTAAAATAAGGAATACTGATTGAGTCAGGCGATTTTTAAAAATCAAAGACAGTTTTTTTCCATATTAATAAACTAAGTAAATAATTCTTTCAAATTAACAGTTAATCATTCGCTTTCAAACTTTCCTTCAGATAATTATTCAGAAATCTATCAATATTCTTTAGGAATTAAAATTTCACTTTTGTTCTTATTCTTCAACAACAAAAAATATTGTTATATTTGGCGCAAAAATTTTGCGTTGGAATCAAAAGCAAATATTGCCAAAATATCTTTAAAAATGAAAAATAAATATAAAAAATAAAGATAAAGTGGTTAAAAGAATCCTGGCTGTCTAGCAAATTTCCTTATTTTAAAATTGGTTCCATCTATTCAAATAATCATCAACTTTTGAAATTGAATACAAATTAAGTAAATTTGCTCGAAAATGAAATTAAGAAGTTAAAATTTTGAATTTTCAGATAGTATAAAATTATTTTTCCTGGCATAATTTAATTCGCAGTTAGCTCGAAAAAAACCTAAAAATGTTTGTTAATTCATAATTAATTAATTATTTAATTACCATTTAAACCTAGAAAAATGAATAATATTCTTTGTGACTTAAATAATAACTATTAAAATTTTGGTTGAACTAGTCAAAAATGTTTAAGAGGAGATTGCAACATATACATTGCGTCCTATTAAGGTGGAATAAACTTTTATTTTCCTAAATATTGAAATAATACATAAGCTTAAAATTAAAAGAGGTGGGCAGTTTTATAAAAACACTTTGTTTTCTATGGGGGCTAAAAATAAAAAAGAATAATTGAATTTTTATACATTCCTCATAGTGTAAAATTATTAATTAGCAAAATGCCTTTCTTATTTTCACCTATGGTCAGCAAAAGTTCCCCATTTCTGTTTATAAAATTTAAAAAGATATGTGTATTTTAAAATTTAGAGTGACTAGTCATAAATTTAAATGAAGTCATTTATTTTAGAAATGCAGATTTATTCAATATAGAAAAACAATTATATCTAAGTACGTAACTAATAGTTCCTCTTTCAATCATCATGACTTCAAAGAAATTTGTTAATCATGCATAATGATCGACAGATGCAACGTAGACTTTAGAAATAAAGGGAGAAAAATTTGAGAGATTGAACATTTAAAATGTCGCAGAGAAGTAAGTATAAAAATGCCGAGCAAGGAAATAAAATTATTTGTTCGCACTTGACAGCTTACTAAGAGAATGCCATATTTTATTAAGGGGAATATTTGGATATACTATCGATTTATGATGTATATAGTCGTAATGATGGTTTAGTTGTAGAAGAATACAAGAGTCGTTTTTCAAATTCCCGGCAACCTTATAGGAAGTATGTTTACAGAACTATTAAATGATTACTAAGCGTAAGACAATTACTTGTTCACTGAGAGGAACAGTAAGGATGAAGCGTTATAGAAAGTGACATTTCGGTTTATTTTTCCGGTTGGAATATGATCAGACAATCTTGAATTGGTCAACATTCAAAAATCGACATTGAGGAGAATATTTTAACATAATAACTGGCATCTATGTAGTATTTGTAGAATTCATAGACTGATACAACATTTATATGGGCAACTACATATTCGACATCCAGAATTTTACAATTGGGAACTATTACAAAAAAGCCAAATTCTTTTTCTGAGAAATGGAATTCGTTTATAAAAATGTTGTTTTAATCGATATAAAAACTTTAATCTTCAAACGTTGAAATCCATTGTTCGTATTATTTTATAATAAGCAACGCAATTAATTTAAATACTTACAGTTTCCTTTTAAAGACCTTTATTTAATTGAAACTATTTCATGTTTACAAAAATTCAATTTTATAATGAATTTTCACTGTCTTCCACATGTATTAGACTTGGTTCTTCATGTAAATACGCTATTTAATATTTTAAGAATTCAACTATCAGTTGATAAATTAATTTAATAAGATTTATATTCTCTATCAGTATCGGCAAAAGGTAATAATTACAAAATTTCACAAGTATTTATGTCATAAGAATATAACAGTAAAGATAATTTTCTTTAGATAAATTTTTCTTTAATTTCTTTCTTTTTTTTCATTCCTAGATATTGAAAGGGCTGGATATAGCAAATTCATTCAATATTAGCAATTAATACCTTTAAATGCCTGTGTATTTAAAGGTATAGATTTCTAATATTAGTGTCGTTATAGAGAAATAATTATCGTGAAATTCAGCTACGTCTTTGGGCATTTTTATATTGATTTTGTGTTCCATAATTGCCTTGTTTCTTTTCCCTTTTAAATACAAATTGTCTAAAATAATTGTACTTTTTAGCTTTTATTCATTTGCAATCTAATTTCAATAACATCGCTTAAAATTTTACGTTTTATAATACAATATCTAGGAAATACGCGCTAATTTTCATGTTGATACAGAAGATGAACCTGCTGAAAATTGTATTAACCCTTTGCACTCGGACGGTATTTCTCCCTCACCATTCAAGACGGGGTCTCATTTTGACAATTTTTCATTTATTTTTCAATTTTTACTGTTAAAAATGCCTTCAGAATAGTAAACAGATGTCGATTCATTTTTCAGAGAAATTCAACTTAAAACAATTATATAGAATTATTTTACAGAACAATAAGCAAGCCCTTATATTAGATGAATAATTACGCATCGGATTACTTTTCCGAGTGTAAAGGGTTAAATAAATTGAATGGATTAATCCCATTGAATGTGCTCTGGTATTCCGAAATTTTATGACTCTTCGAACTGGTTTATAATCGATATGTTTCTAACTTTTGCTTATTTACGTATTATAAATTAATAAATTAGCACAAAGAATAAATATCGTTATTATTTAACTTCTATATAATCGCTGTTTATATTTTGTGAAGTATCATTCATTAAAATTCATCATTCATTTAATATTCTAAGAACTAGGCGAAATTAGAGGGATAAGTATGTAACAGAAAACCTATCAACAGTTTCAAACATAGCTTTAAGCTATCGTAACAGTTTAGAGTATAAACTCTCCAGAAAATACTAATACAAAATTTCAAAACTCGAAGAATTTTAGATCCCTTTAGGAACTCATAAAAGTTCAGCACTCTCCTTAATAATAATAAAAGTTCAACCATGAAGATAGCATATTTCTTCACGGGAATATGAATCAATATATTTTCCAGAAAATTCAATATAAAGCTTTCAACATTTATAATTCATCAGAGACCGTTCAGAATATTCTAAACCAAAGGGGGAAAAAAGAGTTGAAAGCTAAAGAATAAACTTAGTTTAACGAAATGACAGTTAAAATATTCAACCAAACTGTCACCCTCCCAGAGCCGAAATTGAAATGACTAGCTATACATATTTAAAGCGTTGTGAGGTATTTCTATTTGTGCTTTGAAAATCACTCAACCTTCCTTTCGGGAATATTTGTAAAATAAAGACTCAGGTGTTGAAGTAGTGAGTAGGTAAAGATTTTTCTCCATTGCTTCAGAATGTGACAGTAAATTTCAATAGATCTCCCGCCTTTGGGGACAGGAATGCGATATATGCATTTTACCGATATTTATTATTGTTCCAATATGTTTACTCCGATTGTTTGAATTATTGGACGTGGGACTCCCTTGCTTGCCATGTCTGATTAGATTATTAGAAACTGCTTGGCCTAAATTGGATGAAGAATTAATGAAAGGCTATCCTTAAGAACAAGGGTCAAACCTTGCTGTCCATGTCAAAACGTTCCGAGAATTATATTGTTGTTATTAGTTTTAGATATTTAGGAAACTTCGTGAGCTTGCCATCTAAGTAAATATCAAACTTGGAAGATATGGTGAATATCTAATACAATAGATGGGAAAGTTATATGTAAAACAATTTCAAGTACAAATGATAACGTAAATAGAATTAATAGCCAATGGAAATGTTATAATTCGTTTCTTTAGTTTGTTATATTTAATAAAATACATTTAGTAACTCAACAGCCAATAATATCTATGTCACAGCAATGGAAATACTTTATAGATCATAACCATAGAAAGACATTATAGAATACTGAAGAGGGAGACGAACTTAAAATATTAAAAGAAAATGGATTCGAATGTTGCACGAACGATGCATTGGAAATATTACACAATATATTAGTAAAAATGCAATGTTATTGAATCTTTATTTTACTTATAAAT
>JAPMOR010070778.1:0-10070 GCA_026543865.1 Argiope aurantia
TATTTAAGTACATAATGCAGTGGACTATTTATAAGCATATCCCTGCAATTAATATTAGCACCAGAATTTAGCATATCCAGCACAATAGTTGGTTCAGGATTAGAATGGCTAAGGTAACACATTAAAAGCCTATCAACAGGTGTGATGAAAAGATTCATTTTTGACCCTTCCTTTTGAATTCATTTAGTGTAAGATAGAAATAGAAAGAATAAAAACAAAATCTTGTATCATTCATTAAATCACGAAGGGTATTTTATGACCATTTCGCTAAATAATTATTTATCAGAACCATAGTCCTTTCTAAAAAAATTCTAATAGGAATTCTCAACAATTAAGCAGCTTAGTATTAATAATCTCAGAATGTGAGATTTGAGAAATCTACAAGATTTAGGATTATTGATAACAATTGATAATCATTTCAAGAGTGAACAAAAAAAATCTTCGGTTATTTTTCGGTTTCACAAAACAGAGGATGAACAGTTCTCCGAAAAAAGAAATTTATTCTTGATTTTTGTAACACTTTTTGAGCGAACTTCATGTGATTATTGTAAATACTTTGTATTGTAGAAGCAAATAAATTCCTACAGAATATAAACTAGAGGTGGTTCGTTCGCGAACGAAAGGGTCGAAACGAACGCGTTCTGTAAGTGAACGTACTGAATCGGGTCGCTATCTTCTGAAAAAGTCGTTCATTCTCGAACGACTTTGTGGACCCGGCTATTCCTGTTTATTAGCTGTGTGGACCTGGCTAATTCCGTTCGCGAAAGACGATGTGGACCCGGCTATTCCAATTCATTAACTGTGTGGACCTTGCTATTTCCGTTCGCGAACGACAGTGTGGAACTAGCTAATTTCATGCGAGAACCTCCTACAGATAAGAAGACAAATGCCGAGGGACGGAAATGCCACCTGTTTATTTCCTTCCCCTTTTCTCAGCAGGGTCGTAAAACGGTGCGGGGCGATTTTGTCTTTTAACAGTGGGTGTTTCCGTTCCTGCTGTCACTGTTGATTGGTGTCTCCAGAAAGTGCTTGAGGGTATATGTTTAGTTTACAGTACACTTTCTGCAGCTACTAAAACCTCTTGCTAAAATGCCGGGTTATCGGAAAGTTTTAACTCAAAAAGAAATTAATAAAATACTCTGTGAAGATTCAGATTAATCTCATTTGATATAAGTGATGAGGAAGATGCTGGATTTGACACTTCAAACTCTTTTCAAGAAGAAAATATTTCTACTTTGTTAGAAAATGATTCTGATAGCGAGGACGATATTGAAGTTTCTGAAAATAGATAACTCGGGACAGATTATTGAATGGAAATCAAATTTGATAGAAAATAAAAGTATTTATATTCCGAAATTCGACCAACTTTTAGGCCCAACCCATAATTTACAAATATAGGAAAGTATGCAAAAATATTAAATTTTAAAAAAATTAATAAATTAAAATGCTTATTGTTTCAAATAACTGTGTTTAAAATAGCATTAATTATTTTTCAAAACTCAATCTCTCCCATACCAGTTCTTAAAACAGTTTTAATTATAAAATAATAAATTAAATATTCCTTCCTTAAAGAATTTTGCAAATCATTTGAAAATTGGCTGATATTATATCTTTATATTGGCTGATATCGTCTGGGACACAAAAAATTAGCCGAGGAAATTTTTTTAAATACAAATTGGTAAAGAAAAGAAATTTTCAGAAATTTCTAAAGTAAATATGAGAAAAAGAGACATTTAAAATTATTATTTGTTATTTTTTTTCTTTAGAAATTTGTACAATAATTTAATTGTTAATAAAACTGTGTTTTTGTTTCATGCTGGAGTTATTCTAACTGTGTTTTTTTAGGCATATGAGTTATTTATTTATTTTTAATTTTAAAAACTGAAAAGTACTTACTGAATTGCAAAAAGAAAACCATTCATAAAAAAGTTTAACCCTTTAAGCAGTTTGGCCGTACAGTGCACGTGCTACCCGAAATTGGCCTCATCTAGTTTGCCCGTAAGGCGTACGAGCATCGATATTTTCTCCTTTCCTTTTCTGGTTTGAACGCATTTTTCATTATTGAAAGAGACTATTTAGTATTATTATTTTTCAACAGATGGCGTGGCTTGTCCATGTAAATGCTTTTCATCCGGGTTTTTCTATGTAGCGGATAAAGTATGGTACTTAATTATATGCAATAAAAAAAATATGCCTTTTTTGGAAGCATTTCTGGTAAAATAATTGACCGCTTAAAGGGTTAAAGAAGGTAAAAAGACTTATTTATCATGATATTAACTGAAAAAAAAAGGTAAACAATTCCTAATTTTCTTATTTTGTTAAAGAATTATTCAAGTAGTAGTATCAAATATTTTATCGGAGTTCAAAAAATCTGTTACATTATTAAAGTCAATAAAAATTGAATACACGATTAAAGGAGTTTTTAATTGAGAAGAAAGGAATCGGGAAAGAAAATAAGAAATTATTTCTTTGATACGATACTGCCAAAAAGAATTCATATGCAAGTAATATTATTATGAATTATATCACAATTATGGTAATTAAATTGCATGTTATTAATTATGACATAAAAAATTTAAAGCTTTTCTTTTTATAACTCTTATAGAAATCCCCCCCCCCAAAAAAATGAAATTTCTCTTCTTATATAAAGTCTTGTCCTGAGCGATGCCCAGCATAAAACCATTGAAATTAGAAGCATGAAATTTGGAAAGTAATTTTTTGCACTTTAGAGGCATACTAAAAACGGATTTCTCAAACTTTTAATTCAAAATTTACTTAAAAAATAGAATTTGAATGTGTTTTTATCAAAACATCAAAGCATATTATCGCATAAAAATGATTCCAATACCGTTTTAAAGGTTAAAAAAGAGTAGCATTTGAATAATAAAAATTTTATTTGGTTGAATATAAATTTTTAAAAATAATTTCTGAGAAATAAGTGGACACGCTTTATAACAAATACTTTTATTATAATGAAATTCAAAATGACATTTCTTCTTCGAATCATTGAATCGCATTATTTTGCAGCTGTTAAAATAATTATAAAAGAAAAAAAAATGCTTTTATTCTTATTGCTATTTGGTTAAAAGTGCTTTTATGTTATACGCAAAAGCACTTTGAGCTGGATGGATGAAATTTGGTATACGGTCTTCACACCAAACTTGTAGATTTCGATCAATATAAACATCTGTCAAATTTTGTGCCAAAACCAGCAAGAGGTTCACCGCATGTCGTTCTGTACTTTCAGATATATGTAAACGCGATAACTCAAAAATAACTAATTTGAACTAAAATATATCAAATTTGGTATGTAATTTTGTGACTATAAGTATAGTTTTGAGTAAAAATTTTGTTTTAATCATTTCTATTATAAAAGATTTTAAAAACTTATTTAGAACTTTGCATTTTTCTATCATCAATTTCATGGCAGTTTTGCCAGTTGTATGATGATTGATACCCATAGGTAAGCTTTAGTTTTTAGCTTTATAAGATAGCAAATAAAATTACTTAATAGAACGAGCATTACTTACTTAATAGAATGAGTAAGAATGATTATTTAATACTCTTTCTATCTCAGCTATGTTTGATCGTAATAGTTGTTGCTTCTAAAAGAATCACACACAAAATTTGTGGTCATATTAAAAATACATCATTTGGGCTTCCACATCACTATCAGCATTTTCAGAAATGTTTATGTATATTTTATTTTAATTTTAAGAAATGTTGGAAAAGCTCATAAATCTTTATTGTTAATCTTGTAAAAGTTGTCTTAATTTTTTGGTATTGATATTTTTTTTCAATTATATAATTATTTCTATGTTTTTGTCAAATCCAAAAAAGCATAGTTTTACAATAGAAAATGTTGTGCAAATAGAAAAATAAATATTAAAATTTATTAAATAAGCGTTTAAAATTAATTTTTAAGATTTTTTTCAGTAAAAGCTATACATTGTTATAAAATTAAAAAAAAAATTCTGTGATTAGAAAATATGCAGTTTATATATGCATACTTATACAAAGGTACTTAAAAGTACTTTATTTTTGCAGCAGATTGTCACTACGCACCCTGTAAGGCAAGAACAATCATATCATAAATTATTATCATATTATAAATTATTAAATGATAATTTAAGATATATTATTCTACTAAAGAGTGAACATAAAAGATGCAAGTAACCATATATAAGAATAAATGTAATAGTAAAGCTCTTAAACAATAAAAATCTAATAAAATTTGCGCAAGTATAAAACAATTGAAATATCAAAATTCCAAAAGCTCGAGTTCTAAGTGAATCCTACCCTTAATTAAGTTGACACGACTATTGGCATATATTCCAGGAATTAAAAATGAATAAATAAATAAAATTTAAAAATAAAAATAAAAGCTGAATAAATAAATATATAACTAAATGATGATTTATAATGTTACTTTAAAATTTATTGTGCAATATTAAAATGATGTAATATCTTGTAAGACGAAATACTTTTTTACTTAGTAAACAGTGGTGAGCTTAATTTTTTACGGAATTATCTAAATGTAATAGGAAACTCCCAAAATAACCAATCATGAAAGATATTTCATAATAAAATAAAAAGTAAAAACAGACCTAAAAAAACGACTTTAAAAAGCATTCAAAAAACCATTAAATAATACTGTAATCTCAGGCAGTAGAATAACTCAGATATGATCAAAATTACAAAACCTTTTCCTAAATTCCGACCTGCGAGAGGGGAAGAAAATCATGCGAGTCTATGAATTCCCCCATTCTCTGCTTTATGTGTACCTTTTTCTCAGAACGAACTGCATATGGCAAAATAACAGCGCATGCGTCGAGAAGTAAACACTTACAGTAGAAGTCACCTTTCTTTACGACACTCAACCGGCAATTCCGGTTTGGCCACTGACGTAATGAGTCAAAAGCAACAAAGTCAGTCGTTCTCGAACGAAAGAGCCTAGTTCATTCGTTTGCGAACGAAAGAGCCTAACTCATTCGTTCGAAGAGCCGAAATCGTTCGCGAACGACCTGAAACGAACGGTTCAAATTATAGAACGAACGATTTTGATCCGATCTTTCAAATGAACGAGATTTCCCATCACTAATATAAACACACCATTTCATATCAGTTCATGCTTACACCTACCACTTGCAAAGAAACGATTCCGGTCATTTTATAAATAAAATAGAAAATTCATTTCGAGTACTTTTTTTCATTACTAAGCATTCTTTGCATATTAATTATTATGTTTTTTTTAAAGTTTTGCTTCTAATGCAAAAGACCCTTGATCTCTGATAATAGAAAGATCTGAGAACATTTGATTACCATCTTATGTGTCTACATTGATCTAAAATTAAAAGTTTCCTAGTTTGGAAAAGTTGATTTTTTTTAAACTAGGTAAAAGATCTGTGATAAAAAAATAAACATTTTGGGAATAAAACGTTTACCTCCTTAAATTTCTTGTAACCTGACAGATACTGTTTTATCATATCGGTAATAATAAAAGGAAATTCTATTTTTATAAGAATATAGTTATAATTTTTACTATGCATAGTTTATTCTTTAATTAGAAATTATTAAGAGTTTATGAAATTTAGTAAACGCAATTTTTATCTTTTAGCAGAGCAGATGGAAGCAGGGGAGTTCACTGAACAATAGTCAAAATTGGAGAAAATAACAAATTTGTATTAGGATTATTAAGACCGGAATTCTTCTGACCTTAATATTCCTAACCTTTATATTAGGAACTGATTTCTGACCTTTTTATTAGCAAATATTAAGGCCTTATCACATGGGCAAATACCGTCTACACTTTCGTGGACAGTTTCCCGTTTATACCCGCAGGCAACCGGCCAAGCAGGATTTTCGTCATCGTGGACTGTTTTCAACCGGCTTGAAAGTGTAGACGGAAAGATTGTTTGAAAACGAAATTCAACCAATCGTGCATGGCTTTGGTTGTGACGTAGTTGCCAAGAATGGCGCGATTGACGCCAATATGAAACTAATTTGTAAACACATTTCCGAATCACTCCTGAAAAGACAGGAGAAAAAATGTTATATGGTCGTGTGATAAAAAATGGGTTTTGATCGACTTTATTCATGAAAAGCCGGCTATCTGGAATCCACTGAATATTCATTATTAAAGAAAACACGAAGAAATTCGTACAATATTTATATTTGTTACACGAAGAAATATTTGTTACACGAAGAAATTCGTACAATAATTATCAGAAGATGAAGAGACATTGACACCCATAGATAGTCATCAAAACCAAGAAAATTTATTTTCAGAATTAAAAGAAAATTATTAATGTTTATGTGAACTGTCTTCTTTTTGTGAACTGTATTTAATCTGATTAAATCTTTAATTTTTTTAAAATAATGGTAGAATTTTTGAATTTCTAAAATATGTAATTAGCATCTTTCATACAATTAAAAAATTATTTAATTCCTATGCTGTTGCGAAAGTTAACCCTTATGATGGCAAGATTGCTTTTTTGAAGAAAAGCAAAAAAAAAAAAAAGAAAAAAAAAGAAAGAAAGAAAGAAAGAAAATGTATATAGGTAGCTTATTTTATTTTTCACATTTTTTTATATTTTATATATATTTTTATTTTATAGGGGTAGTATATTTTTATAAAGTTGTTTGTATGGTATACTATACAAAATGAACATAAGGGTTAATAAGGATCAATTCATTTTTTTACCACTGAAATATTGTTCAGCACATTATATAGTACATGTAAAGGAATTGCAGAATATGAATGATTCTGTTATTGTTTAATGTTTCATTTAATAAATAATAGTGAAGTTTTTATTTTTAAAATTAATAGCACATCCAACTCACAAAATCGCTTTTTTAGCATATTTCTGTGTTAAATTTGATTTTCACAATTTTATCTATAAAATACCAATACAGATGCATTATGCAATTATTAGATTTTTTTGTACATAAACCTGTCATTATTACCGAAAAATTAACAAAATTGATGGAACAGCAATATATCCCAGTATATAATGTACGGAATGTATGAACAGGAATCCACTAACGAAATGAGTAAACTACAGATAAACACCAAACAGAAAAAGCGAATAAAGAGCGACAAATTAGCCATAAAGTACACCTGTGTTTTAGGTTTACCATACAGCAAATCCCCACGTGACGTCACTACACACATTTTTCCGTGCGCGTTTGTCCACGAAAGTGTAGATGGAATTTGGTCGTGTGATAAGGCCTTAAGAGAATTAACAATCAAAATAATTTTATTAGTAATTAAAAAAATTTTATGTAAATGAAATACATATCCTTTTACAAAAAAAGTTTCATTTTCTTCGTCTGTGTGGAAGAAAACGTCTTCGCTAAATTTCTTGAATTAATCTTGAATAATTATGGGGAAAATATTTTGCTCCCTTTTTATACAACTGATTGTGTAATATTTATAACTAACTTATAAAATGAAAAATTCAGTTTGTTTGTTATTTGATAAGTCCGAAAGGTGAGACTTTAATTGAATCAGACTACTCCAAATTATTGTACTTGCAAATTAAAAAGCAAATGTATTACAAAATAAAAGTGGAAATGAAGAATCCTACTCTGGTTGAATTATTGTCTGAAGAAAGCAATTTTTAAATCTTAATTCTCATCCTGGAAAAAGTATGGATTTGAATATTTTGATACGTGAGTCTGAGTTTAATAACATTAAAACATGATTAAAAATAGTGCATCATATTAAATTTTTAAAAAATTATGGGAAACGAAGACAAAAATTGAATGGAAATAAAAAATGTCACAATTAATTTTTTTTAAAGCTAACGCAAATCCTTTTAGGAATATATGAACATCAATTTTCATATGAAGTCATAACAATTACCTATCTGGCGGACGTGAAGTCTATTTTCCTACTCGATTAAACTTTGTTTGACACTTATTTGTATCATCTTGATTCAATATTCTTTTTTTTATGAAATGAAATTTTTAGTCATGCAGCGAGCCCTCTCCCTATATTTTCATATAAGATTTTGCAGTTTCATTAATCATCCAAGCGAATCATGAATTTATTATATATATAAAAACATTCAATGAAGCGGTCTGAAATGTTCACATGGCCGTATGTTTACATTTTTCTGTTGCTATTTGACTCTAATTGACTAAGACTTCTGCGTCACGTACATTAGCGTTTTATATAAATAGATAGCTTGTTCATTTTCCTCGGATAATGCAGCTCCCTCATAATGAAATTGCTGCATTTTGAAACATGAATTTTCCATATAAAGAGAAGAAAAAATGTCCCATTTAAGGAATATTTTAAAGAAATATTGGCAAACAAAACAAATTTTGCTGAAATATTCTTTGCAGATCATTGAACTGATATCTCTTTGTAGAAGGAAGCGAAAAATAATGACTACATAATTAATAAACCCAAAGGAAAGCAGAATTTCATTTTCCCAACTATTTATTTAGGCAGAATAAACAAAAATAGAAATTTTATTTTCAAATTAACAACAATAGGAAAATATTACTTTTTAATGAGTATTTTCCTCCTTCGAAAATTCCGTATAATTTATACATATTTATGCCCATTTATATTCGGTTTTTTTTTCTTCATTTTTATCTATTTTAAATCATTTTGTTATGATGCATAATTTATATAATTAAATGATAGGGTTTGAACAAAACCCGACTTTTTAAAAAGCCGGTTTTCGAATTCAATATTTCCAAAAAACCGGTTTTAGCCGGTTTTCAAATTTGTCAAAAAATTAGAATAGGGAAAAATATTTTATTTAATTTATATACAATTAAAAAAACCGAAACCAATATCAAAGCAAAATTTAAAAAAAAAAAAAAATAAGGATTACATCTACATATTACTTACTCAAAATAACGAAAACACAAACAAAAATTTCAAATAATATTTATATTATTTTCACTAATTTTAATTCTCCTAATAAAATAGGATTTTAAAAACATAAAATATCTAATGAACGGTAATCTTGTTCTTATTTTGGACACAATATTGCCTATCTATGACAAGTGCCATAAGAAACAATAATAAAAAATGATAATAAAAAGTTCATTGAGACTCTTGAATAGTCACTCACTCACACACACATGCTTTACGTTACATATAGAATATTATATGATCAATTTTGCAGTAAATGTAATGTTGATGGTTGGCTATCATGGTAACTTTGAAAAGCGATATGTACTAATACTTCCTTTCATTTCCAAATTAATTAATTAAATTTTTAAAATGTAAGCTGTCATTTTGTACCTAAAATATCACAATTTTCTTTTTTAACAAGAACTTAAATCATATAACGCATAACGAAATAATTTAGTCACAAAATATTTGTTCCCGAACGATTTGGTGTTTTTTTTAATCCTCAAATATCTTCAGAAAAATCCCGTATCCAAGACATGACCCTTCTTGAGCATGATCTCTGCCCTAAACTATTAGACTGTATCCTGGCTCATAACTATTTCACAGCTTAACAGCAAATTTTATTTGATATTTTTTTCTTTATTTTTTTAAGCTTGCAACATATCAGGGGACTTTTAATGTCAGGCATATGAAAGATTTATTTCATTAAGTAACTTAATCTTCATTCTTTGCTCAAATACCTTACTGTAATTTAATATTTTTTCAAAACGTGGAAATGAGTATTTTATAAGCAGTTTTGAAAAACTTTATATGGAATTTACAAAGAAAAGAATTGTAATCTTTAAATAATACTACCTCGAAATTATGAAGAATCTTCACTTTCAAACTCTCCAGAGGGGGAAAAAAAAAAAAAAAAACCATTTTGTTTGATTATCTGATTCTGAACTCGATAACTTAAAAATGTTTTGAGCTAGAGGAATAAAATTTAGTAGTAGCCTTTACACAAAATTTATAGATTTCGTTTAAATTTGGAATGAATTCCAAATACAAAATGTTTGCTTGTTTCTCTGTTTTATTACAATCTAATACGATTACTACAGAATGCAGAAAGCTAGATGAATAAAATTTGATACACACTTTTAGTATCTAAAATATATATTTGCATCAAATTTTAAACCAAACCTGCTCAAAG
>JAPMOR010070783.1:2498-32288 GCA_026543865.1 Argiope aurantia
TAATTCTGTACAGTTAATATCCATTGTATTCTTAAATAATAAATTGTTAATTCTGTACAATTAATATCCATTGTATTCTTAAATAACAAATGCATAGAAAAGCGTTTTGAAGCATGGTCTTAATATAGTCAAAACCTAAATTTAAAAAAATATTGTACTCACATTACTTAAGGATGCGGCTATTAAATGTGCAGACAAAACAGTGAATAACAGCATATTTTTGGAGACGCAATTAGAAAAATATTGAAAGAAAATGTTTCCGAACTGAGCCAAATGAAAAAATGGAAGAATATCAAAAGGAATTGCATTTTTATTTCTGCTAATTAGATACTTTCGACAAATATCAATAAAAAATGCGATACTTTTCGCTTCGTAGAGTTATTCTCAGAAAAAAACGTAACATTTCAATCAGTTTCATAGAAACAATGAATGTGCATAAAGATAATTTCTGAGAAACTTTCCTTTTTCCTATTAATTTATAATGGATAAACTTTATCAAATAAAAATTTCAATAACATTTGCTTGAAGTTAGTTGGTTTTAGTGAGAAGAATATAAATAAAAAATAAGCCATCTATTTTGTTTTGTCTATATTGAAAATGTTGTTTTGTCTAGAATTTTAACAATTATTTGTTTAAAATTCACACGAAATCTACATTATTTCGGAGTTTTAATTTTATTTTAGCACTGAATGATTTTATTATTACTGTTCAATAAAACATACAATCACTTGTCCATATTTTGAAACAAGTTTTAAATTCGAATATTTTAATATAGCATTACGTTTTATAGAATAATTAATTCAAAATGACTACGAATGTGGAACAAAAAAAATCTTCTGATCATGATAACGCACACACACACACACACCAGAGAGAGTGGTCTCCCTAAAAGTTTCTCGTATACACTCTAGTAAAGGTGTTATTTCAAACAACACCTTGCATGGTATTGACGTACAATAGTTCAGAAATATTAACTTTTGGCATGAATTTAGCCTTTTTACTGACTCTATCGTGTAATTCTTGATGAGTTTTTTTGGTTATTAATACCTGGCATATAATTAATAGTCTCCACAAATCGAATTTGGATTTTAGACGCGTTTTTTCTAACTGATTGAAACAAAAAATTTGACATAAAATTACATTTGAAGACACAAAGTCCTATATCAAATTTTATATATCCTTGAGTTTTTAAATTTATATCATTTACACGTTATTGAATGCAAAGACCGACAGATGCTCAACCCCTTGTGGGATTTGTCTGAAATTTGATAGGTTTATACCCTTTATATGATAAATCTATGTACCAAATTTTATCGATCTATTCTCTTTGTTTTACAGTCCTTCTGTTAACATATATTCAGATAGCCAGTTTAACAGATTTTTTGAACAGATTTTGCTCAATAATCTACGATAGAAATCTACAAATTTGATATAAAGTCGTATAAAAATTTGAACCAGTCTAGCTCAAAGCATTATTGAGTTATTTTTGTCATAGACATATATTTTCTAAAAATGTATTTTTCGAATTCGAGGAGGTCTGAAACGCGGTGACTCTTAAAAATCTCGTGTTCGAATTTTCTGAGGAGGTATAATACTTCTTCTACATTTCGTATGTAATAAAGTGAAAGTATGTGGTTATATCCTTGTTGACGTAGCTTTATATTTCTTGTTCATGAAACAAATATAACTATATTATTATTTTGTAACTCGACATAATCAATTCGACTAATTTTCGGAAATTATTTTATACATTAATATGAAGATTCCAGAAATTCATTGACTTTTCAGATTGACCACTGCATAAAATTCTTAACATTGCTAAATCTTAGTATTTAATAAGTACGTTGTTTTTTTGATCAGATATATATTTCGTTGGATCTTGTAATTCTGAACTTCGGCAAATGACGAAGATAACAGCTAAGTTGCACTTCTCTTTCCAGATTTTCAAAGCAAGCTAAACATGACGTTTGACTTTCTTCACAAAGCTCAGCGTACACTAAATATGACGTATTTTCGTTGGTTTCGGGTCGGGTTTCAAATCGGTCATATTCCATTACCGCAGTTGAGACTTCATTGCCTTTAAGTATGTTCACATTAATTCATAAATGAATATTTAGTCACTAATCGTGGAGATAGAAAACTATTAAACAGATAAGAAAACTATATTAAAAAATCCTTCTCGCATGGTCTATAATTAGATTGAGGCATTGCTAAAAATCAAAAATTCTGAAAATAAATAAATAACAGTCATTGTGGACATGCTGAAAGATGAAATTATATTTTCATACATTAAACAATACTTTTCCCATACCTTATTCAACTACTGTGCTTTGTTTATATCATTGTAATGTTAAACAAATTTATTTTCTTATCAGCTTAATTTTAAGCCGAATTGAGGATATCACAATAGTAGTTGAATTTTAACTTTGATATATCAGCTCTCTGTTAATAAATTAATAATGATCAAAATAACCTTTCCCGTCTAAATGATGTAAGGACACTGAACTATGGTTTTTTCATCCTTCCCGGGCCCTAAAAGTTTAAACCCTATTATTCATATTCTCTACTTTATTTAATCAATTAATCATACAATAAAAAATTGTAGACAAAAGAAAATCTATAAAACATCAATAAAAATCAATCTAAGATTTTAAAAATATCACATGCTCATATAAAATTTAATTTTCTTGCTCGAGATACCAATATCTGTATATTTGCATAGAATATTATTTTTAATTTCATTGAAATAGGCTGACGTTCCATTACTAAATTATTGTAGGAAAAGTTACTTCATTAGAAGATATTTCTTGTTTTGTTCAATCTAGTTAAGTGGTGGAAAGCTTAGTGTTACCCATGAAGCTCACTCGTAATTTTTTCGCCCATTTAGCTAGTAATATTATTTTGTTCGGATATCTACTTCTGAATCATCGGATATTTTCACAAATGCGTTGTTATTTAAAATGAAGCTTTTAAATTAGATTTAATACGGTTACTTATGTCTACGAAAGCGGAATCGGATCTAGTATATGATAGTCTGATGGACCTTAAAACGAACGTCGAGAGTCAAACATTCTGGCTTTGGTCTGTGATGAAAATTTGAAGTGGGAAATTTCGTCTCGAGTAATATTCCCTTGTCATTAGATAAGCTTCAAAATTAAGTCGTCCATTTCGAAAGAGTATTAATATATCTCTTACCCCTTTCTAGGGCCATGTTAAGTATATTTACCACCAAATACATACTATATCTTTGTATGAAGATGTATAGGGTGACATTAAGTTTTGACAAATTTTTCAATAAGTCGGAAAATTAGATGCTTCAGTTCATTTTCTCACACGAAATGGCATGCCTTGATTTGTTAATTATTAATTAACCACATTAATTAATAACATTAAATTGATCTGATAAATTAAATGAATCGCTTTTTTTAAGCCAATCCCAAAAATATTTTAATATACAATGACTAGAAAAAAATGGTCTCTTAAAGAGTTAATTTAGTTTAGTTGAATCAATGTCCGATCTTTAAACCGAGATAACTAAACATTCGTCAAACCCCTATCAATCGAGATGTTCCTGTTACGCTTACTCACAGAATTTTCGTGACTTGTAAAATTTCTTTCTTTTTAATTGAAAGATTATAATGCTTTTCTTAAAGCTGTTTGGAATAAAGGAATTATAGATTATATTTGTTTTCAGTTCGTAGTATAGGAATTGAATGATTAAATACATAATAACACTGATTTAAGTTTAGGTACCCAGGGTTAAATGACGTGAAACCTCGTGACTTTGAATTGTAATCAGATGCTGAAACCTGATTACTTAAATCTACAGTCCTCTATTGAAGTTTCTCTCCCACATGAGTGATGAGTTTCACGTGGAAAGAGACAACAAATCTGTTTCGGTCTGTTTTCTCGGTTGAATTTGGGAAAAATCGTGTGTCGTGAAGCCGACGCCACACAATGCATTAAGCACCGTCCAATATTGGTTTGGTTATATTAACGTCCCGTTTTGAAGCAACACTAGGGCTATTTTGGGACGGACCTCGTAATTTTGAACCACGGTCAGATGACGAGGACGACACCTGAGCTGGCACCCCCCTCTCCAAACCACACCACACCACACCAGCGGGAGGACGTTTGGTCATGACGGATTTAACGTGCAACTGACCCCCTTACACGACGGTTCTTCGGTGGAATCGGGCCACGAACCTGAAACCCTCCGGTTCCGAAGCCGAGACCTTACCACCAGGCCACCTCTGTCCAATATTGGACTCTTGGTAATTTGCAGCAGTGTGAAAAGTGACATTGACCTAACAGCTTCCTATGACAAGTGTTAAACGTGACCTAACAGCTTCCTATGACAAGTGTTCGCGTTGGCAGAAGTTTCGATAGTTATCTGTCATTTTCACACGAGTTAAGTGAAGTCTGAAACATTTGTTCATGTTATTGCATGTCTGCGTGGTATGAGTAATTTTACTGCTGTTAAAGGGTCAGTTTATATTTTACTCTATTCTTTAGAAATCTTTACTTCCTTGTGTACGAAATATAGAAGTACTGTAAGCGTAAATAAAAAAATGAACTCGATCTTTTGAAGAATCTTCTCTCCGAAATCCGAAAAACTCGTTTCAGACAATATATCTGTCTGTCGGCCTGAACATAATACAAAAAAAGTTTTGAGCTTGAAGGCTGAAATTTGATATAAAGAATTATCACTAAATTTGTATATTTCTATCAACTTTTGAAATAAATACATTCACAGGAAATATGCTTGTATAATTGCTCGAAAAGAAATGAATTCGGTAACTCTAAAATGCAAAAAGTCAAACAGATAAGATTTGGTACATAGGTTTCTCATCTAAAATATAGACTCTTAATCAAATTCTGAATCAAATCTAACACCGTCTGTCAGTCTGTATTTTCGTATACATGTAAATGCCGTAATTGCTTTGAGATATTCAAATCTCCTTATTGAGTAATTACTCCTTTTTAAGTATTTTTTGCATTTTAATTTACTTAATGTTTTCACTTATTTGCAGATTAAAAATTAAAAATTCAGTAATTCGATGCGCATGCCAAAAACGTCATTGTATGCGAAGGGGTTAATTTTGACAACATCGAAAGCAGAGTGCTCGAATGTGAAATTGACTTCAGTTTTTAATATCTTTTCTATATATTTACACTAAACTATTCACTATTTACATTGAATTTATCATTCATAATTCTGTCCAATCCAAAGCCTCATCAAAATTTTTTAAATAAGTTTTGGAATTATTTAATGAAGCAAAAAAAAAAAAAAAAAAAAAAAAAGCAAAACAATATTTACTAACGCATATTTCTTACATATTTTTTATGGCATAAAATTCTATTCTGAACTTAAATACATTTAAAAAATGTAAGATTAATTATAAGAAATGTGCTAAAAATTGGATACTTTACTTTAGCTTTATATAAACAAAAAAATTTTAATAAATGTTTAGAATTGTATAAAAAAATACAAATCAAAGTGGAGTATAACAACTATAGTGTATGTTTATAAATACATAGGGTTCTATGAAGAATATCTCGTTCATTAGAATCCAAAACTAAAGGATCACTAAAACAGAAACACCTTAAACGATGCGATTGAATATATCGATGAAGATTGATACATTCAACGATATAATGTATGCACGTGTATATTCAACGATATGGTGCATTGATATATTCTATTTCGATATATGTATTCAACGATATGATGTATGTACGTGCATATTAAACGATATGATGTACTGATATATTCTATTTCGATTCTTGCATTCAATGATATGATGTTTGTACGTGTATATTCAACGATATGATATAGTGCTATATTCTATTTCGATGTACATTAGGGTCACTGCGAAGGTATTAAGAAAGAAAAAAGTACCAATCATTGGTACTGATAGAAGTTTATATCATCACTGTGGCAGCAAATAAACTGCAATTTTTTCCCGCCATCAAAAGGCCTGCTTAAACAGTTAACGATTGTTGTCTTTGACTGTTGTCTGATGAAACATTAGGAACTAATGAATTATTTGACACAAACACTGAAATAAACTTTTGCCTGAAGGTTCGATTCGACTAAACTAAATTACTGTCATAAAGCTATAAAAAACTTAACTGATTCAGCAATGATTTTTAAATTCTATTTTTCTGTGTATTCTTCATTTAGAATTGAATTACTTCAGCATTGGAAAAATTATAAACTGTCTGGGAACTTTTTAAGAATGATTTCGCCACTGGGAAGAGTTTGACCTGAAAATAATAAATTAAAAGGATTTGTGAGAGCAAGGACTAATGAGTATGTACTTAAAACATGACAGTCTTAAGAGCTTATTCTGAGTAATGAAAATTTTGAAATGTTATTCTAAGACTGATTAACAAAACCTGTGTTTGCGGAAAATATTTTCCTGATAAAAGAAGTAAAAGTGGAGTATTCAGATAAAAAGGTAAGTTTATAAAATTTGTTACAATAGAATTTTGCCAATAATTTTCAAGTGTGTAAAAAATAGTATGATGTTTTTGTACCTTGATATAAGATTACTTTTGTTCCAAATAAATGTTGTTAACTGAGATAAGTTTGAATGTATATTTACTGATTATAAGGAATGAAACAGCGTTTTTATATTCCTTTGTTAATATTTATACCATTAGATAGTTTTTGAAACCAACTTTTAATAATTAAAAATATAATTCGAATTTATAAAATAATTTTGATGATATTCTAAATATCTTTTACTTTGAAATATCTTGTGTGTTAAGCAGATTTTTGTTTGAGAAATTAAAACTTTCGAAAATCTTTTTTTTAATTTAAAGAAATAAAGTTATTTTGTAAGAAAGTATATGTAAATTTGTGTACTATGTAACCTCATAAATGAAACTTTAATGGCATGTTAAAAAAATATTTTTCTATATTGAAATTTTATATAGAATTGGCACAGCTTTTTTTTAATTCTTGCCTCTTTCCGTATTTATTTTTTCTAATGAAAAATTTTATAAAACAGCATGACATATGTCTTTACATACGACGTATATCCTTGCAAGATATATTCTTCTGAATAGTCATAAGGTTATGACTCCCGCCCCCCCCCCTCTTTTTTTCTCGCAAAAGGGAGAAAAGAAAATGATGGCTGAACTATGATAATCAATACTGTTTTGATACAAAATGATTTGAGTAAAACACAGTCAACCTTAATCTTTTCAGTATTCATTTTAATTGTTTTTATTCTAAGTGTCCAATGTATATCAAATTTATTTTAAATATTAAATCTATTTTCGATTTAAAGTATCATACTCAAACCACAGATATGTATAAAAATAAATTTTATCCATTTATTAATTTTTATGAGAAACGCACTACATTAAAACCCACTGTTTGTAAACTTCCCAACATTAATAATCTTTAACTTAATATTTATACTTTGGCATTACTTGTAAATCGAGTGATGCAAAATGATTTGCAAAGTAGACAATAGTATTTAAAGGTACCAAATTTGGTGTGTAGTTATTTCTTGTGTAGTAGATGCTTATTATTCGAAATCATAGCATTTCACCTTAATAACTTCGTAATATATCGTACAAAAACCATTTATATACCTTTCTAAATCCCCCAAACTAACGTATCAATAATATTAATCTTATTTTTGTGAAGTTTTTCTCAATTTTGGGGGGGATGGGGATTAGTTTGAATTCAGTTTTGTAAAAACTTTATTTAACTTCGTGCTACAAATAATATCGTGAATAATCAAACTGAACATCTTGATAGACCTCATGCAACCAAAAAAATAAAATAAAAAACTTCTTTTTATCTTTATTCCTATTGTTTACTTTTTTGTATTGCTTTTTTATTTACTATATCTTTCTTTAATATTTTTTTTAAAGAATGGACACTTTATTTTAAGATAATGTGTTTATATTATCATTCTTACTATATATTGCGTGATGTAAAATTGATTACACAAAGAATTTTTCGGTTAATGCAGTCAAACCAAAAACATTATCACAGTTGCTTATTGGAATCTATTTTACTTTTTATTTAAATTGCTTAGTTAATTTATCAAAAAATTCCAAAAATAAAAATTATATAACGTACAAAAAAGGTTATGATTGCAATTGCGTGAATGCTATTCCAAGTGCAATTCTTTGATGAATGAAAATTCACCCTTCTTGCTTTTCATTTCTATATTTTTGCTCTCATCTTTATGTCCAGCTTATTAATTATTGCTCAAGCTATCTAACACGAGGCAGTTCCATCTTTTCATCAGTTTTTCCCACGATCAGATGGCAGCAAAATTAGTTCTTCGAATTTTAAGCATAAGATTCTTGTGTTAGAAATTTTTGGGCATTTGTTATCCGAACATGGATTCATTATTCTAGCAGATCTTGTGTGGGACTATATTTACTACTTAATTACCGTTTTACTGTTATGAAGCAAACTGAATTATCAACGGAAATAAACAGATATTTATTTCCTTCCAAAACCATGAAACTGTAATCAACAATAAAAGTTTTATTCTGGAAATAGAAGCCCTAGATACTTTCTTTACAAACACATTATTCCTTTTAAATTATTCAACAATTTCAATTGCTACACAAAAAGTTAATTGACTTTCCAAGTTAAACTTGTTTATTGTATGAAAATTCTTTGCTTCTTTCAAACTTTTTGCAAGATTTTATAAACTCGTTGAGAATTAATTCTTTTAAATATATATATTTACTGTTATTTTTATCATAACGAAATATTAGGATTTCGCTATTGTGAACAGTTTCATTTATTGTTGTACAAAGATTTTGAGGGGGGGGGTAATTAGTAGTAATAACTCCCTTGACAACACAGTTATGAAATAAACGGAATTTTCCATAACTATATCGGTTATATATAGACTCTCTCTCTATATATATATATATATGTTATAGTAACAATTACATAGTTTCATTCGCTGTTCTTTTCCGTTTACATAATACTAGCATTAAACTATCAAAATTTCGTACTAATGCTTGGCTACTTTATTGGTTTATTTTTCATGCCACTATGCTGCCACCAATCTTTGGTTGTAACTTAAGGCTTTGCGAGGGTTAGAGAGAATATCTTATCTCGGCATTTCCTGGTTCTATGTTTGCTTGGAATCAGTGCTAAAGCGCCAAAGTCAGCAACCTCATAATGTTGGCTTAATGTATATATCATTGGATTCGTATTCAAGGTTACTAGAATTATATAAAATACTGTTTATAATTATGTATTAATAAAATATGTATTGGCGATAGCATAATGCTTGGCTTCTTATACTTAATAACGTGATATTTAAGCTGTGAATGTGTTTAGTATGATACAAATTAATCAGTACCATTGAAATTTTGAAATAAAATTTCGTTGGTATACTGGTGTTTAAAGTAATTGAATTAATTGTTGAAAATGTTCAAATTAATTAATCAAAAAATGTTTGAATTAAATTTCATTTGAAGTTTTATTTTACCGTAAAAGTTTTTCCATGTTAAATTTAACATGATTATTCATAAACATTTGAAAATAATAATTAAGAATTTGTATTTTATAGGATAACACGATATAAATTTCCTGTTTGGAATTTACCGTCAGCTATTTTGTCCCAATTAAGCGACTTCGCGTTTAAATCTAATTCACATTTAATTTAAAGCAATTTTATTCACTAAAAGGTTTTTCGATAATTCACAGTCTCATAACAATGATTTTTTAAACGTTTTCTCTTCTAAGAAAGAAAAATCGTAATACTTTGAGTGTTTTAAGCTAGTTTTTTTTCCATTTCTTCTGGCATTTTCATGAAGAATATGAAAATTACTTGTAATTTTATTATTTTTCTGGATAGAATTGGGATGAAAAGTTTAAGGATTCATAAAGAGAAAATTAAAGAAAAAGAAGTAGAAAATATCAAAAGAGAAAAATCCGGGTACATTCGAGAATACTCTTAAAATGCTTTCTTCTGAAAGAAGTCTGTTTCGACACCACTTTTGAGTCGTAAAATGCTGTTATTGAAAAATTCATGTAGTGTGCATTACTCCATTGAAATTAAACTGATTTGCCTTTTATTGTTTATTTTAACACATAGCTACATCTAAAAACAAAGAAGTAATTTCCAGTAAATATTTTATGATTATTAAATAGAGAATATACCATAAAAGTAATATTTTTTTTTCTTTTCTTGATTCAGGTTAAATATTTCTTTGTTTATAGTAGCTCCTACAAAACAAAGTCAAAAAATAATTATCATAGCTTTATCATTTATAAAAGAAATGCATAATTACAAAATAATATAAATAATTACAGAAATGCAGATCGCTACAAGTAATTACATAATTTTCGAATGAACTATTCTTTTTATGTGTCACGAAAATTCATTTTCATTAACTTTATTTTTAAATAATGTAAAGTAATTTTTTCGAATCTTATGATAACAATACAGAACAATAAAAATACATGAACATAACAATACATATAGCAGCTCTTTTAAGTCCATTTTGAAAGGATAAAAGAACATGAATACACATTGAAAATAATTTTTTCTTAATTTATAGCGCTTCTTAAATATAACAAAATAACGAAGGAACGACACATAGAAAAACTTCGAAGCTTCAAAATAAAAATACATGGCTTTAAATACAATTTTTAAACATATAATCATCCTCTCATAATATTTGTTTTAGATAAGTCTGGATATTTCCATAAACAATATTGGAAAAGTATCAACTTTTAGTGTTTAAAATTTTCCAATTAATATTTTTTTCAAGATTTTCGCTTGCAATCTGAAGTGTTAAAACCGTCTGCAAGAATGCAAATTCTAATGAAATCTGAAAATATTATAGAAACCTGGTTCTTTATTCTTGAGTTTTTTTCACTTGTCAAAACATTTGTAATAATGAGATGATCGCATGAAGATGCGGAAAACTTTTCATCATCATCATCAATTAATTGAATAATTAATTACTGTCAGTATGTGCATTTGTAACAAATAAAAAGGTCTTTAGTTTACTGAAATTGTAATTAAAATTGAATATTTTTAATTACTTTATAACATGGTAAGAGATTTTAGATATTGAACCAATAAACACAGTAAATAGTTAATAAATTTTAAGAGAAATAACATGTCACAAATGTCATAATGGCATGCAATATGCATTCGAAATTTCAAATTTAAGGCGAAAAAAAAATCAATCCATTTTTAATTAAAAAGATAATTCACAAAAAAGTTAAAGGCAAAAGCTTGAGTTTTGATCCTCGTCATCTAGCCTACATTTAAAATTACAAGAACGCTTCAGAAATAATGTCTGGTCATAAAACGTGACGATTATTTAATCGTCATATTTATTAACTGTTTCCATATATCGAATTTATTTTAGGAATCTTTAGGTTCAGTAGATAGGATCGATTGTAATTTAATTCTTTGTTGCTGTGTTGTGACTTATGGCATTTTACAAGCCCGCTGACAGTTATGTGTCAGCGATTTAAGTCGAGTGAGTGCATCTTGTTTTTTCACTAGCGCCAACTAGGGTCAAGAGTACGACTTAGCTACTCATACGTCAATTTCCCTTGCACAACCCCTTTTTGCAGGGGGGCACATTCACATACGTCACAGATAGAACACAGAAGCCGGAACTGGGCCCGAACTTAGCTACTTCCATTCCCGAACTGGGACTCGAACCCGGGCGCGTAGATCACAGGGAAGACCTGTACCTCTATGCCAGGATGACGGCACTTTCTTTTTTACATTTTAACCAAATGGATATTATTTCCAAATTATATAGCAGATTTTTGTATTAAATACGAAATAACGAAATACAAATTTATAAAACTAAAATTACGTATCAAACTGTTCAACAACAATAACAACAACCATTGACTTTATATATAATTTACTTATAAAGAATTGTAAACCAGTCAATATCATTTTATTCAAATGTATAATTTAACCTTATTTCCTACTTACTTAATATGCAGATGCAATATTTCATTATTGTAACGTCCAGATAGTCGCTTTAGTTCTTCCTAATTTTGCGGAAGGTCTTTTACATAACTCCTGATCCATTTAATATATCTGAAGACCTTCGCATACGTTACAGGCATGTTGGATTCACAGTTTACTTTTGAATGCCGAGATGTGATACCTAAAGTGTAGACTTTATGGCCAAATTCTCTAAAAGCGGAAGATCCTGAATCACCCTGCAGGTAAATATTAAAATTTTGAAACTAAAAACGAAAAATATTTTACTCAAGTCATGTACAAGTTAGTGCAAAACTGAAATGTGATACTTGAAATTTAGGCTTAGTACGAAAATAAGGAATCCTTACTCGCCCTATTAATAAATATTTGAAATTTTGAATGATACGAAAACAATCGGAAATAGTATAATAATTTTGCTTAAAAATGGCAGATATTTTTCGCTTGATTTTGTGTGGGGAAGAGGAGTTCTCCTTTTAGAAAGTTGAAAGAAATTTTTTTCTAGACTCTTTAAAGTGATGCTGTATGTGCCAACAAAGCTGTGAATGCTATTTGCCCTATGTGTTATTCCATACATAACCCTATTTTATGTTCTTTACGATTCAATAAAGATATAATAATTTAAAAGGAAAAAAACTGTGTTTTATATTTAATTCAAATCTTGCATTAACGCGTTGTTCTATTGTGTATTTTCACTAACCCTAAACTATCAGGTGTCAGATGGTTTTTTTAAAATAGAGTTGCCAGCACTTTACTGCCCGAATGGTGGCAAATTCAAATCTTCCTTAATTTTGTGACTCTTCATACTGTATATTGAATGTATTATGTTTAGATGTATTCTGTACATCAAAAATATGTAACTAAATAGGATGTCCACTCAAATTGTATCACAGTAGCCAGCTTCTAAACCGTTACATGTGATATTATCATACACTTACAATTGGCAAGAAAGCTCTGGACGAAACAAATATTAGTATTTTATCTTGTTTGAATGAAGAAATATATTCGGAGAAAAAAAGTTCAATCAAGTGCAAAAACAGGCTCAATGTTGCCAGATTAGTAATCGCTGTAAGGCTTAAGATTAATGTACGGTTTCTCGGCAAAAATGTCAGAATTGTGCCAATCGTTCAAAAAACTCTCAATCCTAGGTGTATACCATGCTAACAAATGGTTTTTAAAGTTGCAACAAAAAATTGTCACTATTTACTTGGCGAGAAACAGCAATTTTGTCGCCCATATCTTATTAATCTTAAGCTTATCCGTAATCGCTATTATTTGCCTACTGAAATTGATGCTCATTTCTTCCAAAACAATTATCTTATAAAAATACTTTTTGTATTGTCTTAAAACTTAAAAAAATTACTTTTCTTTTGCTACACATTTCATTTTCGTACAATTGTTCATTTAACTTTGATAGTATTTTAAATTTAATTTGATACACTCTCTCAAACATTGTTTCTAAATGGTATGATAGAATTCAAACTCTCCATCAAAACTTTTAAGAACGTGCTTTCACCAATCATTCAATCCGTAGTAGGATTTTCACTTCCGCTTTTATTTAGTAATATATACTCTTTGTAATTTGCAACAAACTACTTTAGTTGAATTCACGTGTTTAAATCGTATCAAATTACAAGGTGAAATGTTTTTTAAATAAATACATCCCATATTAATAATGAAGAGCCTAAAAACCCAATAATCTAGGCAAACTGGTAGCCAAAGGCGGCTAGTATAGAATATTATTGTTGAGTAATTTAAAGCACTTTTTTTCTGATTTAGAAATTATCTTCGGGCTACGATTAAAGTGGACACACATAAATCATGCAATCACATATTCATAAGTGAATTACCGTACATGACATGCCGACTGCATGCTTTTCGCCCCGACAGTACAAATTATGTCCTTGACATCGTTGAAGAAGGGCTTAGACAATCGCTTGCAAACCGTGGCTTTAACCTGCTGCACTAAGCCTTCCCTCAACACATCTGGTTCCACTAGACAAGAAAGAAAACTTTTTTACAAAAGTTACCATACTCAGAATTTTACAAAAGAGTTAAATACTTGCTTCTGATTCTATGTATCAAAGAAAATTTACGAGTGGAAGCAATAATCTTGGACAAATTCCATGTTTCTTAAGTTACAAGAATTTCAATTGTGTTCTTTAAATTTATTGATTTGCAATAATTCAAAAGCTGAATTTTTAAGTTTATTAGGTAAACTTTTTAATTCAGTTTTTAATTTCGTTATGTAATTCTCGGGAATTATTTATTAAATCATATGTAGAGTTTTAAGAGAACAATACAAAGTTATTTATTCTAATTTTATTTTGCAATTGAAGGCAAATAAGATTAGATTTAAAATATGAACATCCTTTTTTGACATAATTAATAATTTTTACATTTTTCTTGATGATGATGTCGTTTCCACATTACAACGGAAAGAGGGGGGCAGTAGCTTCTGAGGATACAGACCCCTCAGCATCTGAGGGCAGAAGTCCGACTTCTAACTCGTATGAAGATGACACTCGCACACTCGCTTGCACAACTCCATTTTACACACCTCACAGATAGAACACAGAGTAGAGAACAGCCATGCTTAAACCAGGACTCGAACTCAGGACGCCTAGATCACGTGAAAAATGCGCTACTCCTAAAATTTTCTTAATTTTGCTTAATTACGTTAGATTTCTTTTTAGGGGCTACACAAAGGATTTCTTTGGATGATCCTTGTAATTTTGATGCCAAATATACTTGCGCTAGAACCCTTCCAAAACTCTGTTCAAATTTGTACACCACATACTCTGCATGTATAAATCATTCATTTCAGCAGTCTTGTGTTTTACTTAGAAGAAGGGTCTCGCATTTTAGTATTGGAACACACTTCAGGTGGGATCAAATCTTTTTCTTTTCCCCAAAAATATAATTTGAACACGGAAACATCTATTTAATTGAGACGGAAGTCTTAAGTTTTGAAAACGATCACATTTCAAAAGATGAAAAAAAATCAATTCTTCGTACAAGAAACTCATCATTAATAGCAACTTTCTACAAATGTGTGGAGTGATATTTTAAGAAACTCTTAGATTAATCCGTTTTTGTATAGTACTATATTGATTGGTGACCAACATACCCTATCGTTTTGATTACCATTATGCCTAAATTTTTTGGTCTTTGACAGTAATTTTACAGATATAGTTGCAACTAAATGGCACTCTCCCTCGCTATACAACAACTGCAAGACAAGAGTGAATTGCTGAATCGATAGGTGGATTGGCATACAATGACGTCGAATTTCTTCCTATAACACCTGAATCGACTCTTTTTACCTTTTATTTATGGCTTTTCTTCTGATCATTTGTTTCAACATGTTCAAGAAGTCTGTCAAGATGTCACAAGTGGTAAAGTGTATCTAGTACAGGCAAATATTATTAGAAGAATACAGTTTTGTATAGATGTCAAAGTTGTTCATTTTTGAACAAGTTTTTTTAAATACTCTCAATTCACATTTAATATTAACTTTTATTAAAATGAAAGTTAATATATGCAATAAGATCTCACTGCTTTGAAAACCTCTTGCAATACTTATATTATTCTTGAAAAGACAACAAATGCTAGTCTTTAGTATGAAAAAAAATGGTCTTAGTCAATAAATTTTCCTGTTAATCTCTCAGCAAATTTTGCAGATAGAAAAATCAAACTATATTCTTATATATAATACAAACGCTGACGAAACAATGAACAGTGAGCAGAACTCTGCTCTTTTCTTGTATTTTGAACACAACAATTAGAAGGATCGTAGCAGACGCCCATTTCCAATGCCTTGGCAATGTTGCCAATGCAAGCTTTGCCTCCCTCATTTAATTACGATAAAAGGAAACGAGGCCGGATATTCGAGAGTGTACTTTAGTTGGTCAATGTCATTCTTTCAATTTAGCATATTTTTGATGCTCAGGAAGAGGGAAAACGGATGTCATTTTCAATTACTTTTTAAACATTTAACAATTTATTTACAAATATATATTAATTCACAACAACAAAAGGCTTACTTCTTCCTTCTACAGTGTTGTAACCCCACCCGGCTATTACTAGCTTACTACCCAAATTCTTGAGATCTCTTGTGGGCAAGCAAATGGGCGACGAGAGTTGATTGCATTGTATCGGAGCAGCCAGCCTGATCAGTCCGATATCATTAAGGATCTTTTCATTGTCGAACTGCTCATGGGGAATAATCTGCGCAATTCGAACTATCCTTAACTTGTCCGAGTGTCGCCAAGATAACAGACCTATTGTTGCTTCGTTTGGCTTGTAGTAGCAATGTTGGGGTGGGGGTTTTCCCTTCTCACATCTAGGGGTTTCTCCCCTATCGTGGCTATGATAAAAAAAAATCACATTCTATCGTATAAATAAAACAGATAATCTGATGTAGAATTTATAAAGGATGGCCATAAAATAACTTTCTCTGTTTGGCAGCATCTGCATCTAAAACGAATGAACGAAATAAAACTACATTTCATATATAGATTGTGGAAGGCATGGAAAGATTAATCCCCCCCCCCAAAAAAAACAATTAGTACCAAAACTTGCCAATAGTAGAAATACTGGTGCTGTGAAAGTACAGTTAGGAATGAACTCATGAAACTCATAGAAAATAATCTTTCATTCATTAATATTAAATTTCCTGGACGCCGTGCAACATTTTCAATATTCTGACCTTCCCTGTGTGCAACATATTGCACCCGGTGTACGACGTTCTCCACTGCTGCGTGTAAACTGTCAGTTTCGGTGTTTATAACAGCCAGTCGCATGTTTTGTTTCAAGACATGCAGGTTTGCTTCAGAGCAGCCACGGCATTACACCGTCTAGTGTAGAAGAGCTGTTTAGCCAGTAAAGAATGCTGAAGTAAGATAGGGCCATATTAAGCATACATCAACAGTCAATCATGATCAGTCATGAACGAACTGCTAACAGGTCGTTTTCTCTTCCGTTTTTACAGAGAATGCATGGCGCTGCTATCACGCATCTCACTAGGAAATTTACATAATCCATCTCGTTATGCAAATTTCCTCGTTCGTACATGACAGCAGCGTTAATATTTCTTCTGTCGGCAACTTTTAGTACTGTTTTTTTCTGCGGAATTCATCTTCCCATGCCTTCTACAGTCTGTATATGAAATGTGATACTATTTCTTTCATTCCTTTTAGCTGCAGAAGCCACCAAATAGTGAACGTTATTTTATGGCCAGCCTGTATTTTTATTAATGTTACTTTTTTTGTCGGCAAGTTGAAATGTAAAGGTAAATATCCATTTTATCCCTGCTATGTCAAGATGTCCCAACTGTATGTAGGATGAATCTTCTGTGGAATTGAGAATGAGAATACGAGACTTTACCATTGTGACATTACCTCCATGATTTCAGAAGTTAATGAAGGTAATGGCACCATTAAATTCTGAATTACAGTTTTATTTCTTGAAAAAAAATTGTATGATCTTTCGTAAACTATTTCAAAATTCGATACATTCTGTCTAGTGTTAAGTATATGTAGCTGGAAAGTTCTGTCTTACACTTCAACTCTTCAAATGAATTCGGTGCATACATTGCATGGTGATGTGAGAGTATCTAACAACATTCTATCACTTTCTGATGTAACTGCTTCGAGTTTTGAAGCACCTCGCATAATTTCTTCTTTTATGGCGGTCTTCCTATGCTAGTAACCACAATGGTCATATGCCATTACTAATCGTCATTTTTACTTTTAAAAAGGATGAATGCATGTATATGTGAATGAGTGTGTTAGTGCTCTAAACCGTTTGATCTACAGCTAAAAATTTAATATATAGTCACCTTAGAGAGTGTAAATGTGTACATCGGAACAATTATTTTCAAATTTTAATTAATTAAAAATTAAATTGCATTTTGGCATTTTCCCGTTGCCGAAAATATTATTGCACAAACATGAATTTGCACTTTTTCACAATTTAAGCATTTAGCGTTTTAGGGATATCAGTTTATCAGCTGTGCAATTTTTTTTCTAAATTTCGGCAATTTTTTAAAATATTTTTTGTCAAATTTTTAATGATAAATTATATTGTTTACCTAGAGTTTAAACTATTTTCATTGTTTCATTAAATACATAATAGTGTGATTTTCTTCCGTTCTTGAAATCTAAAGAATAAAGTTTCTGTTTAATATCTGTTTAATTCACATGATGAATAGAGAAATAAATTTATAATATCACGAAATATAGAAGATAAATGAACAAATAAACAAATTTACAATTTTAATAGCTCTATGATGTCATGAGACTGCTCTCCTTCAGAAAGTTTCACGTGCTCAATGAACAGAACTGAAATAAGATCATTAAAATAACACGACTTTAAAGTGAAATAGTTTTGCGGAATCGTGCACATGAAATTGTGTCTAAAGGATTTATCTGAAATATAATCAATAGTCCTGCCGAACCAGCTGGTCACCAGAAACGGCTGGTTGATAATAATGTTTACTATTATGCATTACTACCTATTACTTTAATACAATAATAGTCATTCATTTACTTCATTATTATGCAAAGTGTTAAGTTACGGCTACAGTTAAATATAAATTTAAACTGTTTTGCTTTTTAATTATAATCCGTTCATTTAAGAAACACTAATTAATTACGGAAAAATACTTCCATTATAGTATGCATAATTTTATTCTTATTTATGATTTATAAAACTTCAAAAGTTTCAGATCTACTACTTCTACAATAACAAATACCAATGAATAAAAATACGTGCAAATCAAATCAACCAAAAAATTGTTTGAATCTCAAAATGTTTTCACTCTATATCTTTATCACACAAAATGCAGCAAAATTCAAAATGCAAACAGTAGATTTTCGCAAATTAGCCATAAAATTTGTCACTTACTGTAATAGACAATGACTAGCTGTAAGTACAAAATTTGCTGAAATGATGGCACCACCGCAAAGTATACCCATTTCAGGGACATTAAAGGAGACCTGAGAAAAAAATTCTTTTTTTGAGGCAAACAAGTAACAACCTTAAATACATTTTCATGAAGAAGAGCCAAGTTTATAAGCAGTAAGTAAAATAAAAATTTTAAGAGAAAATTATGATTTGTTAAGCTGGCGCCACATTAAATTTTATCTGTATTCTCTGTTTCTTGAGATTCCATAAACTACACTAAGAGATGTAGTTATTTTTTCAGAAATGTAGAATTATTGTAAAATGTAGAATATCGTATAATTGCATCGTCGAAATGTAGAACTGCAAATATTTTTGCATGCAAATTTATAATCAGGAATCGGCCACCAATTTATAAATTTCTTATTGATTCTCTATTAAAAACTGTATATAAATAGCCGGACAGATTCAAGAACGAAAATGACGTAAGCATTTTAGTTAAAGTTAATAGTCCAATTAAAGTATCCACGCACGAAAATTCGTTGTGTAATCAAAATCCATTGCACAACTTTGTTGTGCAATCAAAATCCATTGCACAACTAGAATGTAATAATCAAATTTCGAAAATGCAACGTTATTTCTTAATCTTTTGTTAATTTGGCTTATTCCAAATTATTGTTCAAAATTTGGTTCATAATTTCATAATTATGTTCATTTATAAATGAACACAGTTATGAATATCATTGACTGATATTTATACGTAACCACCTGTAATATAAACCAAAACTAATTGACGATATCTATGAATTATTTTCATATTGCTGATTATACGAAGGCCACTAGCGAAAGATTTTATCGTTTCCTGTTTTATTAGATAAAAACTTTTAACTCACGTTTTAGGAATTTGTTTGACGAAAAGAAACAGTGATAATAACCAGTTTAATTTAGTTATATTAACGTCCCGTTTTAAAGCAATACTAGGGCTATTTTGGGTTGGGCCTCGTAATTTTGAACCCGGATCAGATGACGAGGATGACACCTGAGCTGGCAACTCCTCTCCTTACAACACCTGTGAGAGGGCGTTTCGCCCCGACGAATTTAATATGCATCAGATCCACTTACACGGCTGATTTTCGGTGGAATCGGGTCGCGAACTTGAAAACCCTTCGGTCCCGAAGCCGAGACCTTACCACCAGGCCAACGCGCCCCATGATAATAACCAAAAGTGTTTCTAAGTTTCGCAAAAGAAACTAAGTGATGAATTGTGATTTGAACACAACTGCTCTATTATTCTTTTCTGAAATACACATCTATGATATTTGGTCGGTTTTTCTCTGCAGAGGATAATACGAAATGAGTAAGAAAAATATTTTCCTGGAGTTCGTTAATCTTCGAAATTTTTCTGTCCTCTATTCTTTTCTGATGCTAATCTCAATTTCCTTTATGGATCATATTATTTTAATTCAAAACTTGTATAATGTTTCCATAAGCTTACTATTTTTAATAATAATAAAGATGTACATGCATGCGATACGTGTTGTTGTCACTCTAGAGACAAATCGTCCGATCTAAAGCTACCAAATTCGGTACATATATACACTTTGGAGGTGGAAATTGGCAGTTTGGATAATTTTGTTTTTGAAATTTTAGTTCGAATTTTAATTAGAAATAAAGCAAAATGTTGGTGTTTTCTTTAAAGATTATTTTTGAAAATATTAAAGGATTTTTCATGTCATCTTAAATTCAAAAAGTTATCTTATCAACAATGTAAATTTTATGAAATATCATTTTTTTTCTATTTTTAATTAATTATCAAAAGTATCAAATAGCAAATTAATCATTTAATAACTTTTAAAAAAATCGATATACTGGGCCAACAAACGGTCACCAAAGGCGGCTAGTGTTATTTACATGCAGTATGCCAGCCTATTAACTTTATAATACATACTAAAAGACATCGATTGCATTTTTCATTTATGGGAAGTAAGAAATAAAAATATACAAAAAGAACAATAAATTGAATAGGCTTACAATCCAAGGATATTTGTACATAGGGTGCACAATTCGACCGTTGATCACACGACTTAATGACCCTGTCCTCATACGCCTCCCTCCGATCATCATTCCACATACTGAAAATAAAACAAAAAATCATTCAAAATACAACAGCCTCTAAATAATAATCCGTTGGGTATTAGAATATGCGACTGGGATATTAAAAAAAAGGCAGAATTAGAGGTTTACTTCACAATATATTACAAATTATACAGAAATTAATATGATCTAGAAAATTTTTTTGGGAGCAAAGGATGCAGATTAGATTTTGCAGCTGATGAAAATCACTGATTTAGACAAATATTTTTTTAAGTGTCTTCTTTAAAAAATTTAAAATAATAAATTATCATGGCAATAGATTTACTATTTTTATATGCAAAAAGCATATTTTTCCCCCCGTATAATGAACACTTTTGTCTCTTCTATAATACAGTACACTCCCGAGTATCCGATACGCGACTAATCCGCTTCCGTACTATCCGGCCTAGTTTTCTTTTGTCGTAATTAAATGAGAAAGGCAAGGCGTTGCATTGGCAACATTGAAAAGGCATTGGAAGCGGGCGTCTGTTACGATCCTCCTATATATCGTGGGCAAATATACGTTGTAACAGGAAAAGAGCAGCGTTGTGCTCGTTGTTCATTGTTTCGTCAGTGTGTAACGGACTTCAAAATGCTGCCGTTGTTACTGATTATAATTGCATAGTACGTAAAATATTTAAATTGTTCTTGGGGTATATTGATGTTTTTTCAAGTGCACCGCAGTGAAGATTACAGAATTCAGGTTAAAATGTAACAGTTTATATCTTTTAACTTACTTTTTCTCTAATAAATTTTTCAAATATACCGTGCAATATATAAACTACCTGTACAGATCTTCCTATTTTAACTCGAAAAGTTACCGGCAACTGCTTCTATGATACAATGAGTCCGCCACGTACACATTCTACGTGGCTTGAGATAAATGGAGGCTAAATACTCAATAAGAAATGAGAAAATACATCTTATAACAGGACAATTTTGGTATAAAATTTTTATAAATTTTTTTTTGTCGGATAACAAAACTTTTTTGTTATCCGGCCGAATACTCGGGAGTCTACTATATATTAACACTAATATCTTTTTCCAAATATTTTTTTCAAAACAAGCCAATATTTATGCAATGAATATTTAGTTTAACATGGGTTTTTACAATAGGTCCTTACTTTGGCAGTTGTTGTCAAAATATAGAGTTTTCCTGCTGCTTTTGCTATTATTGTGTCTCCTTCTATTTTTATTGCACCTTCTCCTTTTTTCATTATCACCCTGTATAATCCTCTCTTCATCATCATCAGGTCTTCTCCTGTTTTTGTAATATTCCAATACACTTAAATCTTCATAATCCTCTGTCCATGTCATTCTTTTGGATCTATGCAAGTTGATTTTTCCTTGTTTAATTGAAGCAAATGTTTCATTTACGTAATGTTGGGTGAGTCTATCGTGATGTAGAAGTTCATCTTCGCCTCTTTCATGATCATTGCCATCGGATACACCAGTATCTCCTTTCAGATATCTTCTGTCTGTCACTCCATAAACATCCTCTTGCAAGTCTTTTTCTTCACTCTGCATTTTAAAAGATTTTAAATGAAAAAATGTATCGAAAAGGTTATTGAATTATAAAAGTAATTTTAATTTCACCATAATGTTTCAAAGAACTATTGATACCTTAACCCTTTCGCCGTCCTCTCTGGTCCGCGAAAATTTCTCCACAGCGGTCCTCTGTTTTTCGCCTCATGTAGTATTGTTTTCTCTGAACACATTAGTATATATCTCTGTATACAAATTGTATTATATTAGTATATATCTCTGTATACTAATTGTATTATATTAGTATATATACTCTGTAGACTATAATATATTAGTACAGATATTTCTGAACAGATTAGTTTTCTCTGTATAAATTAGAACAAATAAAAATAAAAATTCAAACAAGTAAACATATTGCAAAGCCTACGTTTTATAGTTTTAAAATGTAGAAGAACGCGCTGGACGCGTTACGGACGACGAATAGGTTAAGTTTCTGACATTAATAAAACGTAATTTTGGATGGAAATCTTACAAATTTTCACAACCTGAAAATATCCGTCCTATTTCAAACAATGCTGTTGGTAATCTCAAATATGAGCAAGAAAGTTAGCAGTCTAATACCGGATTCAAAAGCACATTAAGGAGAAGATTCATTAAATTTCTTTTTTCCAGATTATGTTTTGTGTTCCATTGATGCTAAATAGTTACACTAAGTTTTCTGTAAATGGTGCTTATAAACTCTAATTTTTATAGCATGTGGTGCCGGACAATTAGCTTTATCTAATCAAGTAGCTTTGAACCAGGTCAGAGATTTGTATGCATTTATTTTATTTCTAAGTATCTAAATCATAATCTAAACCTTATCATAAATTTTAGTAATTTTTGGAAAGAGGGTGGACAATTTTTGAGAGTCAGTTTCATCTTAATGTATAGACATTTTAAAGATACTTTCATGTTTATCCGCATATTGGTGCAGCTCAAATGGGTGAACTCTTAAAGAAGTATGCAGCTTCAATGCACTATAAATCAAGACCAATGTAAGATATTATATGTCACCTGTAATAGAATTGTAAGGGGTTATTTTAAGTTTTGTTAGAGACAATCGCAGATGTTCTATGCATGATCCCTTAGAAGGTGTCTTACAATTTCTTTCTGGACACTGCGCAGAACAAATTTACCTAAGGGGAATCTCGCAAGTATTGCAGTGTAAATTTGTGATTCTTAAATATTCAAAAGAGAATATTGTGCTTATGTTGCTTCTCACTGACATGAAATGTTGCTTCATCAATGAAAGTGATTGGCAAAATCATCATTTTTTTAAAACGAAGCTGCATATCGGCACAAAATTCAAAGCACTTTTGTTTGTCAAAGTCGTTCAGATTTTGCAACACCTGCACTTCGTATGAAATCATTTTCAGCTTCTTTGTCAAAATTATCCAGACAGTGGAATGAGAAATCTGCACTTCACAACTCACCCTCTGATTGATTTCCAGTCTATCGTACCTGATTTAAATCTTTGCACAAACACCCCGTAATTTCAGATTTTTTATGGCACTGATATAGATTTCCTAATTATGACCTCTTTTCCGAATTGTGATCGAAAATGCCATTGCGCAAGAGTTGCAGATTCCGTTTTGCGAATTTCAAGAACACAAAAAGCCTTCTCCACTACAGACGCCGCCATTTCGACTGACTAGGCACAAGACACGCATGCTACTTACTGCCTTCTGTCAAGGGAGAGGCACAAATTTTAAGAGTGCATTTACTTTATGATTCTGTACGTAAGGTTCGTGTTTTTGACTGTTACTGTTTTACAGCATCTGAAACGCGTATACTTCTTTATGAATCACCCTGTATTTACTATCCAATGACTAGTAATGAATTTGAATAAAGAGCCGATTTTGGAAAATTCAGTTCTGCACCATTTGATTTTATATCGAAAAGATATCACGTTGAATACTAGTACTTGTGATCATGAATTATTAATTCTTTCAATTTAATTATGTTATTTTATACTCTAAATAGTTGGATGGTTAGCAGAGCAATAGGTAGAAGAAATATGGGCCAAGTTAAGGTTTAGGTTTAGCATACAGCAAATCCCCACGTGACGTCACTACACACATTTTTAATTGCGTGTTTGTCCACGAAAGTGTAGACGGAATTTGGCCGTCTGATAAGGCCTTTATGGCACTTGCCACGGGCAAGCCCGCTGTTACGAAGACAGCGATTTAAGTCGGAGGGGAGCATCTCTTGTTTTTATAATAGCGCCAACGTGGGTCAAGAGTACGACTTAGCTACTCACGCATCACTGATTCGCTTGCACAACCCCTTTATACGGGGGGGGGCACATTCACACATCTCACAGAGAGAACAACGGAAGAACAACCATGCCCAAACCGGGACTCGAACCCGGGACGCTCAGATCACGGGGAAGACGCGCTACCCCTATGCCAGGACGCCGGAACAGTTACCTGTTTCAGTGCTTAGATCGTTTTTATTGTATTTTTTGTTAGAGCCGAGAAGTTTTTTGGTAGGTTTTTTTTTTTTTTTTTTTTTTTTTCGTTTATATATTCTTTTTCAATCTGATTACAAATCTTCATGATATTACTATGTAAGGGCATATTGAAATCATTCATATAAGAGAAAGTAAAAATAAATAAAAGTGAATGAAACATTTTTTAAAATTTGCATGCGAATTGAAATATTGCATGTATTTATAATTTCTACTTCAAAATGTGCAAAACTGTTGCATACTTGACATATTTGACATTTTTATTACTTTAAATATTTTATTATTAGAATTTTACAGTAAAACTTTTAAATATAACGTTGGGTAATTAAATTCGAAAAATACAATATATAAAAGAGGGAGTGGTCTCTCCAAAACTTTCTCGTAGAGATATTATACTTGCATGGCAGAGGCGTACAATAGTACGAAATATTAACTCTCCAGCTGCGTATCCCGCAATTTCCGCGGATTAGAAATCAGTCCGTTTTCTGTTGCATCCCTCATTTTTCGCAGTTTAGAGTATTTATTTTTACAATTACAGATTTTTATTATATTAAATTATTATTGTGTAATATATAGTTTCAATTCATTTTGTTTGAAAAATATTTCAACTTATTTACAAATATTGCATCTAAATAGTGATTTTAAAGAATTACGCATTCAGAGGGTTAACCTTTGGCATGAATTTAGAATTTTTATTGAATCTATCGCGTCGCCATTGGCGAGTTATTTAGAGATTAATCCCTGGCATGCGGTTAATAACATCCGAAAATCGAATCTCTTTTAAATGCGTTTTTCCCATTCGATTCAAATAAAAATTTGCTAAAAAACTGCTTTTGTAGTTACAAAATCCAAAAAAAAAATTGAACAAAATCCAAAACGGACACCCTCTCATTGGATTGGACTCAAAATTTGGAGGACATTTACACTATAAATGCGTGTGCCGAATTTCATCCATTTAGCTCTCTTCATTTTGTAGTTATCACGTTAACTTATATTCAAACATCAGGACAGGACAGACTTCTTCTGAACTGATTTTGCTCAAAATTTTAATGGAAATTTACAAATTTGGTATAAAGCCCGTATACCAAATGTCACCCATCTAGATCAAAGCGTTTTTGAGTTATCTTTGTCACAGACGGTCGGACATCTTCTAAAATTGTGTTTTTCAAACTCGGGGATGTCTGAAACAGGAAAATTCGTCAATCTCAAGATCGGTTTTTTTTTTTTTTGGCGATTACTGTACTTTACTGCATTTTACTACGCATACGTAAAAGTAAAAATACTCTATATTAGCAATTTCTTTATACAACACTTTGCTTATGAAAACATGTGTAATATATATAACATCCAAAAATGCAATTAAAAAACGAATAAATTGGAAAAATTTAGTCGTTTAGAAAATTACCAATATTTATTTTTAAAAAATATTATTTAATTTATCTTCACATATTACCACCCATTGTATTCTTAATAATTAATATCTAATATTTAAAAAGTTTTTAAAACGTATTCCTAAATATAAAGTAAGAAAATAATGTACTTACATTACTCAAAGACACGATTATTAAGATGGCATTGAGAACAGCGAATAGCATGTTTTCTGGATACTGAACTAGAACAAAAATGGAAGAAGGCGATTTCCATCGGAACGCAATAACAAAAACAGAATATGTCAAAAGAGATTTACATTCATTCCTGTTAATTAGAATTTTTCGGCAGATTACTATAAAAAAAATGCAAAATTTTCTGTTAGAACAGATTTCGCAGAATGAAGCGTATCCTTGAATTTTTAATCCGTTTTGTAGAAATGGTGAAATTGCATGAATATAAATTCTGAGAAATATCCCTATTTCTATCGCTAATTGTGCTTCACAAATTTTGAAAAGTTTTCGTTATATTCTCCACTTTTGTTTTATTTAAAAATTTTGAGTTTTACTTTTTATTTCTAAATAATATTTATTTTTGATAATAATGGGTTTTATGAGAAAAAGCATCAAACTCCTTTCTCACTCTCCTTTCTTTTATTTAAATTTAAAACCTATCTGTGCCAGGTAATTATGACGAAATACAACATCAGTGGATTGCTAACAATTAATTGCTTAGAATTTAACATAAAATATGTTTGCTTTTGTTCTAATTTTATTCTTATGGTATCATTTTACATTTACAGTTGAAGAAAAATGTAGTTTTTATTCGTTTAAATTTTGGAACCACAGATAAATCACATAATTAAAACATATGTTTTAAAGAAGAGACAGTTCGAAACAACCTAAAAATGCGAAGCAATAAATCTTGTGATCATGATAATTATTTGAAAATGAAAATTAGCAATTTAGGTCCAATAGCAATAAATAAAATAAAATGTGTTGTTGTTGTTGTGACTTATGGCACTTTACAAGTCCGCTGACATATAAAATAAAATAAAATATTTATTATTTACTAACTGGTACCCGAAGCGTTGCTGCCGCAGAAGAAATAATTTTGGAAATATCGTTTGAAATTTGAAATAGCTGTCTTGTTTAACCAGGAATGATCGAAAGAATATTTATTTTCTTATTGACAATGAATGCATTCATTGGAATTAATATTATTTATACTTCCCCTTTATATATAATTATATATAAAGGGGAAGTATAAATAATATTTATTCCAATATTTTTACTTTATTATTCAAGTGATTTATGGTAGACAATATTTTTTGTTTTTCAATCTTCAACAAAAACAAACTCTTAACTGTCCGACTCGTGATCTTCCAACATACAACTGGGCCATATGAAAAACATGGATTTTCTAAGTTCAAAGCAATAAGTTGTCAAAGCTAATGCATTCGTATGAACGGTAAGGAAGCACATAAAATAAGAACAAACAAACATTCATTTTTATACATTAGATATGATAACTGTACTATGCCTATAACCTTTGTAAAAGTGCATGTAGTTGAAAGTACTATTGTAATATAGTGTATGTGAAAGTGCATATAGTTGGCAAAGTTTTATCGCCATCGGATGAATGGTACGGAAGCGCATAAGATACGAGCAAAGAAAAATTCATTTTTATATATTAGATAAATTGTTTAATCAGTATAAATAGAACAAAAAACCTTTACTGTATTTTCATTTAGGTTCTTTATGTTCTTTTTAATAAATATTTCAAAAAGTCATATCTTAACTTTCTTATTTGCAATGCAGGGTCATCGTACTGAAAATATAAGATGTTTCTCTTAATTCATGAATTTGTATATAAAGAATTAATAGATCTATTAATTTCTTTCTCTGCGTTGAATTAAATTTGTCTTAGCTTCAGTTCTTTGAGTCTATATAGGGAAAGCATAATTGAACTACCCTGAGACACCCGAAAGCAAGCCGTCAACTTTAATGATCAGAATACCATGACAGCACAGACGGAAATTTTAATTGAGTTCTAATGACCATCACCAGACAAGGTGAAACACTTCCTACAGGAAGCACGTTCCAACAGAGGTAGAAGGTCACTCGCCCCCACACCGTTATCATACTTGACAGGATGGCGAGAACCAACCACCATACCGGAAGCTTCTCATTTCCGTTTTACTTAGACCCCTTCCCCGTGGGACGTTTGATAACGAAGAAATTTTAAATGGATGCTAGCCTATCGGTGATTTTATAGAAAAATTTATTAGAAAAGGATGTCAGAACTTTAATTTTTAACTGTAAAGAAAAATAAGATTCTAAATCCATTTAGTTGCAACAGTCGCGGCTAAATCCAAGATAACGCTGTAAGGTGAAGAGGTAAATTAAATATTCCACAAAAATCGCTAAATGTAAAAAAAAAAAAAAAAGCTTGCATAAATCGAGAACATTTATTTGGAGGCCCAAAATTTTCACCTGTTATTGTCAAAATTTCGGATGTAATAATGTCTTTGTTGTTTTAGCCTCCTCATAATTCCTGCACAAAACAAAAATAACTATATTATTATTTTGAAACCTAGATATTTCATTTATTTTTGAGAAATCTTTTTATTCACTGGAGTGAGGATTCTGGTAATTCATTGTTTTTCCTGTTTAAATACTTTTTGGTAAATATCTACTCGATAAATGTTAAATATGTAAACCAAATCTTATCGATCTAATTCTCTTCATTTTGTAGTTATCGTTTTAACTTATATTTGAAAAGAGGGACTGTCAGACTTCCCGTGAACAGATTTTACACAAAATTTGACAGAAATCTGCAAATTTGGTATAAATATCGTATACCGAATTTCAACAGTCTAGCTCAAAAATATTTTTGAATTATTTTTATCATAGACAGACAGACAGACGAAAATTTTTCAAAAATGCGTTTTTCATGCATAGAGAGATCTAAAACGTGGAGATTCGTCGAAATTTCAAATTCAAATTTTTTAATGATTACTATACTTTCTTCAGTAAAAGATATACGAGAAAGTAAAAATCATGTTGATTCTGCCATTGATTTTAAACATTTAATAATCTCCGATAAGTTGTAAGCCTATTTTTAATTATTAGCAGAAGAAACTTAGATCATCTCAATAGCATTATTTCGATACTATATAAAATCACGAAATAAGAGAAGTTGAATTATGTTCAAATTCGAAATGTTTTATTGCAGTGTTTACACAAAGCATTAAAACATAAACTGCCCTCATGAATATTATGATGTATGAAGCTAATTTTTTTCTTAAAAAAGACAATGATATAAGTAAATCTATACTTATAATAAAGCTCAATGTGTGTGTGTGTGTGTGTGTGTGTGTGTGTGTGTGTGTGTGTGTGT
>JAPMOR010070783.1:33485-66385 GCA_026543865.1 Argiope aurantia
TGGCCTAAGATTATGAAAATGTTGAGTTTTTCTAAATTTTTAACATTCAAAACTTCATAAATGAGTCTTAGTTGATTGTGGAAAATAGAAACATTCATTCATTTATTTAAAATTTGGTGTGTCCAGAATATTTTTCAGAATAGGATACCTTACTGCATTAAATTTAGATTTCATAATTTTTGAAATATATTTATAGGCCGGAACAAAATATTATTATTGATTTCATTTCAATCCATTTGAAAGCAAAACTAAAATCTGAATTTTATGCTGAATCTGAGAAATTTTTGTTGAATTATTCTTTGAGATATTACATAAATTATCAAAAATATTTTGTAGTTCACATAAGACTTAAATACCGAGATATAATTTTGCAATACTCATATTCAATAATAATAGTAATAAATAAATAGCAATAAAGATGATAAATAAAATAAAACGCTTGGTTTTATTAAAAAATATCTTTATATTAATTGCAATTTCATCATTTTCACTTTAAATTAAAGTTTGCGTTTTACCGGAAATGACAACAAATTAGCAAAATATATAGAGTAAATTGAACGAAACGATCTAAACAACAGTATAAGTTTGGTATGACTATCAAAATTTGAAGATTAAAATTGTTTTGTTTGAGAATCTATTAAGAGATCAGTTACTTAAAATATTTAATTGAAAATTGTAGTGAGCAGTAATATTGGCGAACCGGCTGGTCGCCAAAGGCGGCTAGTAATTAATAAATGTAGGTATAGCAGAAAACAAATAATACAGCAAAAATTACCATTATGATGAACTTTGTCTTTTCTCTAAGTGTTGTCTTTCAGAATATAAAATTTAAGGTACACTCATGTCCATAAATTAAGGATAATGCAAGTTCTGGGAAAGAAAGTGACAGGAGGAAAAAAAATGTGACTTATTTGTAAAGCCTATTTATTAAAAAAAAGGTAAAAAGCAAAAAAGATGCTATATGTTTGATATCATTAATAAATATTGAGATTTTTTGCTCCTTGGTGCAAATTACAAAAAAAAAAAGCCTTTTTATAGAAACCAATATTACATGGTTGGTATGATGGTAAATACATAGTATGTCTCCCAGTTGGTGCAATACAGTCCGTACAACGCCTAGGCATACTGAGTATCAAATTATCGATCTGATCTTGGAGAATATTACACCACTCATCAAGCAATGCTTCCCGAAGTGCCGGTAGACATGTAGGAGGTCGTTGACAGGCTGCAACTCGTCGGCCAAGCATATCCCACACATGCTCTACTAGATTAAAGTCCGGTGAGATTGTTGGCCAGTCCATACGGGTGATATCACCCGAACGAGAACATTCGTTTACTATGGTTGCATGGTGAGGATGGACGTTGCCATCCATAAACACGAATTCTGCGCTCCAATGGCGCTCCGAAACAAACGTACATGTTGTTCCAGAATGACGTCCCGATAGATTTGGACTGTCATGGTTCCAATTTGAGCATGCAGGTCAGTTCTGGAACCCAGAATAATTCCTCCCCAAACGAGCAATCCTGCATTTCGGTAACGGTGTCGTTTAATAATGTTCCTTGGTGGTAACGGGTACTGGCGCTCTCGATATGAAAGTCCTGCGAGGATAAGATTGCAAGCTAAACCTGGATTCGTCGTAAAACATCACACAATCTCACTATTGCGGTGTCCACAATGCATGCTCTCTACTCCAGGCTAACCGCAGGCGACAGTGAGTTGCAGTAAGTGGAACACATCTGACAGGCCTACGAGCATATAGCCCAATCTGCCCTACAAGGTCTGCCTTGAAACTATTGCACCAGTGGCTGAAGAGAGCTGACGAGACAGGTCTGATGCTGTGCTCCATCTGTTTCTTTTGGCAATAACTGCCAAATATCGGTCCTCATTCGGTATTGTAACTTGGAGGTGACCTGTGCTGTAATGTTTACTGAAATTACCATCATCGTGGAATCGTTGCCAAAGCCTGGAGATGACACTCTGGGCGATTCCAAGTTCCTCCCATACTTCCAGCTGGGTACGTCCACATTCCATACTGTCGATAATTCTATCGCGTAAAATATCATCCAAATGCGTTCCTTGTGTCATAACTATGCGATTATTGCACTGAAAGACTTGTAAAATGTTCTCAAACGCTTTATTTCTTTGCCTGTATTCCTTATACATCACTCTCTTACACTCTCATTATTGTAACATACTATCGGTGTCATCAGGTGACTTCCTGCAATTTGCATACGATTTTTGAAGATGTGTGAGTTATTTTACGAGTGATATATGTATTTTAGAGTTCGATTTCTGCTAAAACTCTGATTTATCGATTTCACTGACTCTGAATTATCCTTTATTTATGTACATGAGTGTAAATAACTGCGTTGAAAAATCGATGTGTTGCGAAAATGTGAAATTGGATTTATTTAATATTTTTAATATTTTACCAATTTAAATTTTGTTTCTAAGTCAATTTATTTGGGAAGTTGCACTCACTTTTATATTTGCTTTTGTATATATTAAAATAAAAATATTGGAAAATATATATATATTGGAAAAATAGCTTTTAAAGATGTAAAATAGTATTAAAATGCTATTTTACATCTTCAAAAGCTATTTTTCCAATTTATAATCTTTGATAGAATCTTTTTACAAAAAAACTCATAAATTAAAAACCAATGCATATTTTTTTGCTCAAATTTGGTATAATAATTTTTCAATAAGTTCTGCTCTTCCTGAACTAGAGAAAAAGTAATCTATTCATTAAAAATATTTTATAAATGTTTTAATGCTTTATAATGCGAATAAATTGAAAATTTCAAGTTATTTATTAGTTGAAGTCCTATCCTTATAAAGTGGATAGAAATATAGATTAAAATTTAATTCAGGAACTAGGTATTATATTTTTTAAGTTATGCGCAAAATTTTAAGCAAATCATTTGATATACCTCTTAACTAAAACTTTTGCTTTGCATCTTTTTTCTAATAAAGAAGGGTATTTTTTCCAATTTTTAAAACACTTTAGTCACTTATCTGGTATATTTTGGATCCATATATATTTTTTCAAACATTTTTATGCAAAAATTCAAAATAATGATAATTTTAAAACGTTTTTGAAAAATGCATCTCGAATGTGGTTACATACTTTAATCTTCAAAAAGAAGTAGGAGTAATATGAGTAGTTATGTTAGTAATAAATTGCTTTATATGTACCATCAATTAAAAACTTTAAGCATACTATGTTCGATCGTAAAACTATTGTATAGTTCACAAGACTTAGAATTAATCATTCATATTTTGCATATAAACGCTTATTTTAAGATTCACTTCCACAAACATGCATTCCATTGAACACAATATTTCCTGTTAGATATATTTTTACTGAATGCCCCAAATTTAATTATTTTAATGTGAAATATTTTATCAATACATAATTATATTTGACTTAATTCGAAAATACTATGAATATAAATGATTCTTATCAAAAATATTATATAAATACTTAATGAAATTTTAATATAAAAGAAAGATTAGACTTTAAAGCACATGAATTTACATGTCTCACATAGAATGGTATAACCTATCTTTCAAGCCTTGGAAGTTCATTCTCATTCAATCAATTATTGCTAAATTCAATTTGAATTTTTTAGTGCACAACCCTATTCAATTCATCGGACCTCGGTGGCCTGGTAGTAAGGTCTCAGCTCAGGAGCCGGAGTGTTTCAGGATCATTAGTTAATATAATTAAACTAAACTCACCTATTCAATTCATTTTTGCTAAAGGATTATTTAATTAGAAACAATATAAAAGTTATTAAAACAACAATAAAAATATTAAAGTATAACAAAAATATGAACATCAATTAAAATATAAATCATTGAAGTAATCGTGTCTTATTTATTATGCTTTAATACTTTCTTTGTATTTATTATGCTGCTATGGTTAAAATTTGTTGTAATTTTATATTCAAGGATTGTAATATAAAATCCGTGCACTAAAATTTTTCATTCTTTCAGAACTATCACTGCTCTCAATAGCCGCTTTTATTTTGTATGGAACTGTTCCCTGATAGATATAACGTAGAAAAAAAATTCCAAGGAACAGCTACTCAAATCTTCTTGAATAGACGGAAACGGTCCCCTCTTCAACGAATATACACTCAAAAATAAAACTGAAATTAGATCAAAACTATTTTTCATTATGAGAAGAAAAAGAATTTTTTCTTATACTGGAGTGGATTTTTCAAATGGCTTCGGTTACTACAAGTACAAAGTAAGAGGATATTTTTCATCACAATCATAGCATTGAGTGCACAAAATGACGTCTAAACTAGTTTGCTTTAATATATATACAGCGCACTCCGGAGTACCCGGTGTAATGTAGCGGAAGGAAAGGCCGGATAGGTTGGAGTTCTATGAACTCATATCTTTGCCCACCAATACCAGAAAACAAAGTTTTTATGCAACATCTGTTTGTTATAACACGTATTTTCTCGCTTCTTATTGAGTATTTAGCCCTCCATTTATCTCAAGCCACGTAGAATGTGAACGCGACCACAACCCGGTGAATCATAGAAGCAGTTAATGGTAACATGTCGAGGAAGGTTTTTTTTACGTGCAGTTCATATATATTTATATACTGCACTGCACGTAACAAGATTAGAGAGAAGGTAAGTTAAAGGATATAAACTGTTCACATTTTAACATAAATTCCGTAATCTTCACTATGGTACACTTAAAAAAATACTAAGCATACTCCAAGAACAGTTTATAGAGAAAATAAAATCATCATTCTTCTGAACAACTTAATTATCTTGGAGTGGAAATGTTGCTTTCTCTGCTACCAGCTTCGTGCCGCAGTGTTCAGCTAACGTTTTGTCTATCATTTTCTTTAGAAAGTCCATAAGTGCTATTAGTCGTGATGATATATTTGTTGTTTTGATTTTTGTCTTTGTTTTAAAATTATTTTTGTCGGGATAAATTTAGCGAACAATTTTCTATAGTACTTTATGTTGTTGAACAGCTATAATTACTTTTCAGTCATTTCAATTATTTACATATTCTTCTCCCCTGCTAACCCTAGAAGGTTAGTTCTGTTTACCTATGATATTGAACTAAAAAATTGTGCTTTTATTGTTTTTTCTATGTATATGTGTTTGTGCGTAAGTAATAAATATTCTGTCTAAAAGAATCATAACTAGTTCTTATTGTAAAGTAACAATTTTGTTTTAAAAAAGTCTTCATATCTATAAAATAAATTTCTTTTTGACATGGAATTAGAGATGTATAATCCACGATTTTTTGAATAACAAATATTTTTGCTATTGTGTAAAATAATTTGCTATCTAAATAACTGTTATTTTAATCACCCTTTTAATTAAAAATTATTAATTAGTATTAAAAATAAAATTTTTAATCATAATTAATATTTCATTTATTAATTTAAGTAACAGGGGATTGACTTAGTTTGTATTTGAAATAAAGTTTTTGATATTCTTCCAAAACCATTTATTTATTTATTGGAGTAAAGTATTTTCTGAAAAAATTGAAATTAAAAATGTGTCATTTCTTAAAAATTTTCACTTTAGTTCTATATTCTGCTATTAGATGGAGCCTATAGAATGAATGGCAATAGAAGATCACATCACTGGCAATTAGAAATTATCTTCCTTGGATACATGTATTTTCAAGCGTGAAATCATTGATATCAAGAAATCATTGAGCAAGCAATGACTTCACACTTACAAACAATTCCTGTGAACAGCTCCAATTACGACGATATGCGGTTTTGAATAATTTCAATGATTCTGAAATTCTAAGAATAACTGGTCCGTTCACTTAATTCATTCAGATTTCTCCTTTTCCCTTTATGACCTCAAATAAGGATATGGTAAAATAGTTTCTCTGAAGTTGCAAGTCTATTTTTGGCATTTCTACTCCTCTTGAAGGTGACACCCTTTCTTTTCTTTCTATTTCTCCCCTTCTTTCGGAGGTGTGGATCTGAGACGATTAAAAATAAATCATACATTCATATATCTATTTAAAAATAACTGGACATTCTTTGGCGACAGCTGAATTCTCGTGCTTACCGGGCACAGACAATTTAATTATGTGAATTGTTATGGAAAATTGTCATTTAATTGTTTGTTATGGAAAAATATTAAATATATGACAGTAATTATGTCTTTATATCCATTTAAGGGATATCATATATGAAATTTATTTGCAGCATTGAATGTCCACAGAAGCCTCTTTAAGAATATATATACACTGGTGTGCAAAACTTAAGCAACAATGAAAATTTTAAGCAGATAGCCATGAAATTGCAGAAAAGGAGTTCTTGCGATCAGTACAATGAATACGTAATTCAAGAGAAAGGTCATGCGTATGCAAATATCAGGAACAAAACGTTACAGGCGACTTGAGCGTACGCAAAACACGTGCGGAAGGCGCGCGCAGCTCAACACTACAATAAAAGGAAGGACGGAGACGCAATTAAAGACATTCGCTGCAAGTGCTCATGAGTTAATTCGTGAAATATGGCTAGCAGAAATCACCTGCACGATTTCACACATGGAAGAATGATCGGAAAGCTGGAGGAAGGGCGTAGTGTGAAGAGTGTAGCTGAAGAGTTCGGAATCAACTAAAGTGTCGTTTCGCGCGCTTGGAAAGCCTTCCAAACCACAGGTACAGCTGTGAGAAAGGTTGGGGGTGGCCACCCCAGGAAAACAACTGCAGTGGATGACCGATATATCGTCCTGCAGACTAAAAGAACCCGAAACCAGTCAGCAAGCGCCATTGCTCAGCAACTGTGTGCAGCAACGGGGCGACAAGTGTCGCGTTTTACTGTGTCCAGACGCCTTCACAAAGGTGGCCTATTCGCCCGCCGTCCTGAACGCTGCATCCCTTTGACAGTTTCCCACCGGCGGCACCATTTAGAGTGGTGCATGTAGCACAAAAACTGGACATCTCATCAATGGAGTCGTGTCCTCTTTACAGATGAGAGTCGTTTTAGTGCCACAAGCGATTCCCAACGCCAGTTGATTTGGAGAGAGGTCGGGACACGGTTTCATCCCAGTAACATCACGGAAAGAGACCGTTTCGGTGGTCCTGGAGTTGTCGTCTGGGGAGGCATTATGATGAACAGGCGGACTGAGCTCCACGTTTTCGTCAGAGGTTCTGTAACTGGAAATCGCTATTGTCAAGAGGTGTGCGTCTTCCCCGTGTGCGTCCGTTCCGAGGTGCCATTGGATCAGACTTCGTTTTTATGGATGACAATGCACTGCCACACAAGACTCATGCTGTTGAGGAGCTCCTGAAAAGTGAAGATATCACTCGAATGGATTGGCCGGCGTGTTCCCCTGATTTAAATCCGATAGAACATGTGTGGGATGCTTTGGGGAGACGCCTTGCGGCACGATTACATCCTTCTGGGAACACCCGACAACTTAAACAGATGGTGATTGAGGAATGGGCACTCTTACCTCAAGAACTGTTGGACAATCTGGTGCTGAGTATGGGGAGACGGTGCGAAGCAACCATTGCAGTAAGGGGAGGGCATATCAAATACTAAGGAACATCTGCTTGCTGTTTTTCCTCTTGGACAGACAATCATGTGTAACGATACTATGAGTTCAATAAAGCCTTTTTTTGTTTGATTCCATACTGTATGCATTGTATTCATTTCTGCGCAACTATGCTTTCATCATTCTTTCAGAACAAAATGCTGTATCTGAATTCTGCATTTCATGTCTCTCAGATGATTTCTCGTGAAGTTATGGCAAAAAACATACCTGTTGGTTAAGTTTTGCACACCAGTGTGTATATATATAATATATATAGTAACCAATCTAAAGTAAGAAATAGTTTGAAAGCGAAACTAAAGTGAAAACGAAAACAAAACAGTTTCGAAATCGCAATTAAAAATTATTTCCTATTCAAGCTAAAACCAAAAATGGAACAGGAAGAAACTTCATACAATTTAGAGAGCGCAAATGCAGCTACTTCTAAAACACAGATGAACTGATACAAAAGTATAAAAATTAAGTTAATAGGAAAAACAAATAAACCAAATAAAAAAATATAACAAAATATATAAAAAAATATAACAAAATATAAAAAAAGGATTCTTTTGTATATTTTGTTATATTTTTTTATTTGGTTTATTTGTTTTTCGTATTAACTTGATTTTTATACTTTTGTATATATATATATATATATATATATATTTCTGTACACGTTTGAGTGCGAAAGGAATCCGATTTATGTACAACTAGATAAGCAGCTCACTGCTTATAGCAATAATCATTATCAAGCAGGACTGAGGAGAGTTTCCATTGCATTACGAAATAGTCGTGAAGCTGCCATCTGACCCATTGTAGGACCATTCAAGTCAGGAGACGTCGTTCAGGAGATTTCTATATATTGTCGGTAAAATGAATAAACATAAAAGAAACTTGGAAAACATCAAGAGAGGAGAAAGAAAGCTCCTCCAGACTGAAAGCGCGCAAGCGGCACTTTGTGACATAAGAAACTCTCTGCTTGTGACCAATAAGTCCGACAATAAAAATGGGAGGGAGAGGAGGGGGGGGGAGATGTTTTCCTGGAACGTTCACTAGGTGTAAAGGACTTTCCCTATGCATGTCTGAATTTTGCTCTTTAGGTTTAATTGGACAGATCGTATCGATTGTTACTTTTTGTCTTGATGCAGGACATGTAATCGAAGTAACACCAGTACAATCATACCAACCTCTCTTTGAAAAGTATTGATCACTGGTATATATATCACTGATATATATTTTTAACTTTTTGATATCCTTGCATAATAACCCTTCGTAAAATATTCGTCATTGTAATATGGAATTTGGAATCCCCCTCCCCCTAAATGCTTCAAAATCGATTTTCCTGCGGTATTCTTTAATCGATTTAATATATTTGGATTTCTTGCTCTAGAGTGACGGTAATGAAAATTAATCTGATAGAACTTTTCTTGTAATTTATATTACTTCTAAAATTACTTCCAAAAATTTATTCTGTTTCTTCTAAAATTTTATTTTTGATTTTATAAGATTTTTTTTTTTTTTTTTGGATAGATTCGCTTCATTTATGTTGTAAAATTGAAAACGATTCAGTCCTTAAAATAATTTGATGCGAAGTAAACTGACTGCAACGGTGCAGTTTGAGCGGGCTTCCTATTTGTATTATTTCTTGTATTTAAAATTAGAATATTTTCTTTTTTACTCAAAGTAATTTGATTTGAATTGGACTTTTTACTGCTTCTGAAGTTATTTCTCTGTTCTGTGTGATTAGATATATGTGATAACGAAAATTATAAGGAAAATGATACTTGTCTACGATCTTTGTACTTGGAACTGTTTTAAAAATGGAAAAGAAATGATGCTGCATATTTGGAACAATGAATTCTTATTTTTCTAAAGCTTTAATTTCATGGAAAATTTAACTAAGAATGGTTAGATCTATTCCAGTAACTGAATTGAAAGATCTATAACATCTATTCCGATATATTTTTATACGAATTTGTTTTTTTTTTATTGAATTAGTTCGGTATATTGAGGAAAGAATTCTTTTATTATTCATCATGAAAATATCTAGTATAGCTTTATTTTTTGGAAGCATGCCCAAGGATAATTACTTATTGAATCTTAAAAGAATTATGCACTTGAATATGCTGAAAAGCAGCATTATTTTTAACCTGTGAAAACCGGAAATGAATTAAATCGTTTTTTGTAACTGATGATGGAATTAATTTTCTACTATACTTATGGAGATAACAATGTAGCTTTTGTTTTAAATTCAAAAATAAGAGACCATAGTCATCTTTAATTGCAAATATTGGGTTGTATTCGGTGACTTTTTGAAAGACATGACTGGATATCTTTATAAAAGCCTGAATGACAAAAACTTGAATATTGGTTAATTATTTTCTCTGCTTTGTTCTACAAGCAGTTTCTTCCTATGCTTAACAAAAAATGGTGTATTGCATTTGGTTGAAGTTGAGAATATGAAACTTCTGAAATAATTATAAATGAATGAGTGCTATTGTTATACTTGCGTCTGAATCAAATATGCACACACGGATATTTGAACTTTATATAAATCTCTTGGTATATGCACTCAAGTGTGTTGTATTTTTATGACTACAGCAATATTGAGGTATACAGATCTAATGTGTGCATATTCAGAATTGAAATATTCTTGACATATAAATAATGAAAATCATCTATTCATGTAGCATTTAATTAATTGAAATTACTACTGAATTTTTGAGATATTTGAGCTGACCATCACAGTATTATAGATATATTTTCCATATGTTATTATGTTGGCATTTCCATTGAAATTTGTCCTTCAAACTCTTGGATATCTTAATTTTGCATACAATATTTACTACAGAGGTTATAATTTTCTGTGGAAACTACAAAATCTGTGGACAGCTGTTCTGCAACTTCTTTTTTCAATTGCTTGTTGGTTCTGTCTTTTTCAATAGCATTTTCTGTATTACAATTTTACAGGCTGACTTCAGAAAAATTTCAATTGAATCCTTTCAGTGTGAGCAAAAAAAAAAAAAAAAAAAAAAAAAAAAATTTCAAAACCTAAAACTTACAATACAGTTTATAGTATTATTTATGTTTACTAGTTTACTAATATTATTATTATAGTACCAGTTACTAAATAATTACTAAATATTATGTTTTGTAATTTCATTAATGCAAGCCTTTTTATTTTTAGATAAAACTTTAATTATTTAAAACTATGCAAAACTTATATTTGGGCTCAGCTCCTATATTTGTTTATGGAATTTTAGTAATTATTGCAAAAAATTGTTTATAAAGAGAGGACAAAAAAATGCATTTATTAATTGCCATGCTTTAAAAGCATGCTTAAAATTAACTACAGCATCAAGAACTTTGTGAAAATGGGTTGAATTGGTTAAAGATGTCAAATCTATAAAACTAAAGTTGTTTTAAGATATGTTTCTGGTTATTTTCTGTTGCTGTCGACTTTTATATTCATCTTGAAAATTTATTTTACTGCACTTAAAAAAAAATGTTAAAATTATTGAAATATACTGAACAAGTTTTCTCCTATTTTAGATATGGTATATTAAAAGAATATTTAGAATGAATGTTATGGATTGGATTTCAGGTTAAATTATATTTTCTTGAGTAAGTTCCATTGACTTTATGGTAATCTTTTCCATTGGTAGTAGTAAATTTTTTTTATCTCGCTATCTGAAATATTCCATAAGGAGTTATTAAAGAATCTATTCTAATTTGTATTGCTGTAGATCACCCCTACTATAGCTTTGGCCACACTACTACTATACTTTTTCTTTGAAATTAATGCAAATATATATATATATATATATATATATATATATATATATATATAAATGATTGTTCTATAAAGAAAGAAAAAGAAATGCCAATAGTTTTTAATGCTGTGTTAATAATTTCAAGACATAGGTATAATTTCTTAAGTATATTGCAAATGTATGGGTATATCCAGAGTTTTATTTTTTATACAATGTTATTTAATTTTTAATATTTGTTATTTCATGGACTTCATTAATGATTTTTCTGATGCAAATAATGAATTCCAGGAGTTTTTTATTGAAGTGGTACCTTTTTCAAGTAAGACAGCTTATTATTAGGTACTATTACTGATACTTCTGTAAAGCATTTAATGTTTTGATATTTAGCATGTTAAATGATATAAAAACAATTCAACATAACTCGTACATAACACATTTCCATGAAAAATGTGGATCTTGGCATTTTCAGAATTTTAATTTTATTATTCTTGAGACAATTTTCTTTGATGTAGTAATTCTACAATATTTTTGATATCTCTGATATCTTGTATAAATTTATTCAGCTTATTGTTCATTTAATTGTATTCTACTTCTCTGTGTTTTTGTCTCAACACATTTCATTATTTTATGAAAGTAGATTTTTTTGTCTTCAAACCTGTGTCATATTCGATAAACTATCTCATGTTACTGGCAATTGTAACTCTTATGCAGCTTTAAAGAATCTTTAATTCATTATGGGTTGTTGGAAAGTTAACAACACTATGGTATGTTCATTTTATCTTTTGATTTGTTAGCTTTTTCTTTGGCATCATTTGGAGTACAATTGTTTTTTGCTTTCTCTTATGGCATCATTGATCTTCATATTTTTATTGTCAATGAAAAGTGAGGATAGTTAATAATATCTACAATATTTTTGATATCTCTGATATCTTGTATAAATTTATTCAGCTTATTGTTCATTTAATTTTATTCTACATCTTTGTGTTTTTGTCTCAACACATTTCATTATTTTATGAAAGTAGATTTTTTTTTCTTCAAACCAGTGTCATATTTGATATACTATCTCATGTTACTGGCAGTTGTAACTCTTATGCAGCTTTAAAGAATCTTTAATTCATTAGGGGTTGTTGGAAAGTTAACAACACTATGGTATGTTCATTTTATCTTTTGATTTGTTAGCTTTTTCTTTGGCATCATTTGGAGTACAATTGTTTTTTGCTTTGTCTTATGGCATCATTGATCTTCATATTTTTATTGTCAATGAAAAATGAGGGTAGTTAATAATATCTGCAATATTTTCATACATTTATTTTGCGTGACTTCTAACTTTGTTATCAAAGTATCTTTAATGGAGAAGAATTAGGAGGCCTGGGACAGCTGCATTTTTGTCTAAATAAAAATTAGAATCTATTTCTAGCTTCTCCATTAAATAGAGCAGCTGTAGTCCCTTGCTTGATCCTAATTGTTACATCAGTTATGTTTAAAACAGTATTATGCCTCAGAATTAAGTGCAAATTATTATTTTTCAATGATTTCTCTTCCATTATTTGTAAAATAAAAATATTTTTAATGTATAATAAGCTCAAAGATATAGTGTTTACAAATTAGCAGTGAAATTAAGCTTAAAGATTGCATGTTTTATGTGATATGCACTTTAAAAGAAAATTCTGCAGAGGGCGGAATAGGACATGCTTGATTACATTTTAATACATTTTCTAAATATGCTAAACCAGTAAAGTTTTTAATTTTTAAAACATTGTTTAATAAAATAGGTTGTCAGGTTGTTACAATGCAATAGTAAATTGATGATTTTAAATTTATTAAAATATATAAGCTAGTATACATTATTGTGTCATTTAATATGTATACAGTGAATCAAAAAGGAAGTTGCAACTTACACTATTTTGTTGTTTATAAATTTCGCACTACATTCTACTTTTAAAGTAAAACAAAATTCAAAAGAAAGATATTTTCAAAAATAAATCGAGCAGCTTGATTTGATTTCAGTAACACATAAACATAAATCAAAAATTTAAGAAACATGACAATACCATTTTCAATAAAAAAACAAAAAACACTTATTCTAAGTCTTAAAAACAACTTAAATTTAAGACAAAAACATTTAATATTTCTTGTCCTTTGGCTGTTATAACAATACTTTTTAGTTCATTTTTATTTTGTATTTTATTCTCTCAATTATTTTCTCCATAAACACCCTCATATGCTGTATAGAATTTAAATCAGGAGGATGGGGCAGTGCTTTCTGTACATTATATCTTAACCATTCTTTCATAATGCAAGTGCTATGCTTAGAATTGTTATCTTGAGCCGAAAGATTATTTATATTAGAATTCAATTTTGCAGCTGTGCCTGGTAAATTTTGTTCAAATGCATCCATCTCACTTTCGTTAAACACTAAATTTCTCAATTCTGCTAGTGCCTATTGTATACCATCTCATAATGCTACCAGCACCATCATCTTTAACAGTTACTTTTATATTTGCTGGTTTAAGTGTCATATGTTACCTTCAATTAACAAAACAGTGGCAATCAGATCTAAATAAATTAAATTTGGACTTGTTTTTTTCACATTTATGCCAGGTAAATATGATGCTTATTCCTTATATTCTGCAGATGCACATTGAAACAGATTCCTCCTTCAACTCTTGCTATCTTTACTGCTGAAATTTTAGGATTTTTTCTAACAAATCTCATTTTCCGGCTTTCTGTTTGAGGTGAAGAAATCTTTTTAGGCCGACCACTTCTATAGGCTTTTGCAAAAATCCATACCTTTTATAGATATTAATGCACTGTTGAACAAGGCTTTTTCTCAAATTTTGTAATATCTTTTATACTTTTTTCCTCATAGTTTCAAGTGAAGTTTTTCATATTTATATAAATTTGCTTTTTCTCCATTTCTGAAAATTTAAATCAAGCAAAATAAATTAAAACTCTAAGTTAAATCTTTGACTTGGGCTTGTACCAAAAAATAGAAATTTTTGATGCGAGTTCAAAAATATTCCGTGTATCTTTAAAATTTACATATAGCAGTGCATAAAGATGAAATAAATGTCCACGTTTTTTGCAGTGAAAACCTTTGCATCATTTTAAAATTAAATGCAATATTTTATTGAATTGCATTGAAGTAATCTAATCTGGGGAAGTAATTACTTAAAAAAAATGTTTGATTCTGAAAACTCAAATTGCTTGAAAAAAATATTGAAAATTAGTGTGCGCCAAGTCTTGGAGACAAGTATTGAAACAGCATTGAATTATGTTAAGTAACCAGTCATATAGTAGCGAGTCAGTAGTTCGGTACAGTTAAAGTGAGAAGATACTGGAGAATAGCAGGCGTTTGGAGAAACTGTGAATAGCTACGTGGATGCTCTTTTCATACTGAGTTCTATCTGGCAGCTTTGTGTGCTGTTGCGATTGCTTACTACTGATTACTACTTGTTGGCTGCTGTGTATTGCTTGTGTCTTCTTCTAAATAAATGGCGATATCCATTATTGAGGCCTGCTGAAAGTTCTGCTCCGACAGCCTGTCGCCTTTACTGTCCTAAAAACTTGTCATCCTACCCTTTGTGGGGCCACCCTCAACCTGTCTTTAGATAATGTGCAATAGCTCTCTGATTATGCTACCACAGTGCATTTGCTGTATTGTAGTTTTGAATCTGTAGACATTCAGTGGTATAGTGATGCAAAAATTGATGTTTTCATTTTTTTAAATATCAGGTGCATTGTTGTTTACTGCTTTTCAATAATAATTCTGCAGCTTTACTATAGTAGCATCCTTCAAAGTACCAGATTTTTTAGCTGCCAAAGTGACTTTTTATTTTCCATTCTTGGACTTTTTTCTCAAAGCAGTACCAAATCTCTTAGAGATATGGTTGATACATTCTTTTTCAACTAGGCCCAAACCATGTATTTTCTCCTCTTTCAGTTATTGAAAAGTCTTTGAATCCCCATCACACAGCATTTTCATGTATCTAAAGCCACATTCTTCGATGGATCTTTTCCACATAATTTTAGCAGTGTGCACTTTCGTGCTACTAGATGAACCATGAATTTTTTTTTTTTCACATTCAGCTTTATGGCCATAATGACATTACCAATTAAGATGTCTATTACTTATCCAACTCTTAAGCTTGATGCATGTTCTCGTTTTTCGAAGTTCCATTATATGACACACATATAACAAGAACTGCAGACTTTTTTAATAGAGGAATTTTTATATATGTGGGCATCTTTTGTGGCTTTCCGTGATAAAGTGAGCATTTGAAGTTTCACTTTTTATTTTGTTGGCATATATTCTTCATACACCTATTGAATGTTTTTACATAAATTGATAGAGTGCCAAGTACCATAGGAAAAAGTCTGTGAAGAAGAGTGGCCATATTGTTCACTTGGAAGTTTTGTGTGTAAGTTATCTTTCACTATTAAATGCAAAATCAAATTCTTTACCACAATTAGCCCTGGGAAGACAAATTTTTGATGACAAACCAAAGAAACTTGCTTGAAAGATTTGTAGATTTTTCCTGACATTCATGGCAAGGAATATTCTTCAGTAAAGAAGAACAAAGTAATTTGAACATAACAATGTAACTGTTATCCGCAATCTTAGATGGTGAACTCACTACTACTTTAGGTTCATTGCAGTTTGTAGCATCAACTTCCAAAATGCCATTAGAACGACTTGGCTCCGAGTCGGAGGATTTCTTTGCCCATCGTTTCTTAGCATTTTCTGACTTTACTCGTCGGCTGTTCTTTGGACGTCTTTTAAGCTTTCGGTAGCGAGAATAGCATTATTTTTAATAGCATTATATTTTTGTTATATATGTCTTCCTTGGCCAATGATGGGCAAATTTTTTAGGTCGCTGGCCAAAAATCGAAAAAAAAAAAAAAAAAAAAAGTTTGGTGTGCCGAGATAAATTTTTCTAAACTTTTAAAAACAACATACAAGTATTACAATTTAAATATGTTGATGATGAATCAAATTACGATTTCATTTTTAAAAGTTCCTAATGTTGATGTTCGAAGTGAAATGTACTGATTCTAAGGAACGAGGCAAAATGCTCATCTGTCAGTCTATTTCTGAAATAATTCTTTCTAAGGTTCATATATATAAAATGAAACAAACATAGCACTGATTTTCTGGGCGTGAGATATTAAATTTGGGGAACTTACTTACGATAATGATTTTTAAAACTCTTTGACATATTTAGAAACAACTGCTTGAGATGATTGTTAGATTGCAGCGGGTAGTGTCGGAGACAAAAAGTTTTCTGAATAGATTTATTTACGAGCTGCTACAGAGTTTCTTCATCAGTCGATCGTTGTTAGGAACCCACGAGCCAAGAGATCCGATGACAAAAGGTAGGATCTCTACTGTTTTGCCAAGCTTCTTGAGTATGTCGACTAGCGATGCATATTTCTCGATTTTCGTTTGCCTGTTTCTTTGGAACGCTTCTCTCTTGTTTTCGAAGGGCACGGTGACGTCCACGACCAAGATCTTGCGGTTGTCTTCTAATATGAGGTCGGGTCTTAGACGTGTTCCGCCAACTTGTGTGTTTTCAGACACAATGGTGTAATTTCTCTCTGCTGCTTTCTTCACCCAGTCTACCTTGCAGTTGTGCCTAAGTTGGTAGGCGCGGGACTTGCTACCCCAGCAATGATTAAGGACATGAGGCAGGGTTTCTTGGGGGTTGTCGCAACACCTGCACCCCTGATCTCGATTTCGATTGTTGACACCCTTTGAGGGGAACTAGGTTGAGTCTTGTCTTGTGGATGAATCTCCAATCTGCAAACCTTGTGTAGGCGCCATTCGGTGATGAAGTGGCTGCTGGCTTGGAAGAGGGAGGCACTATCAAGGACTTTCCCTTGGTTCTTTTTCATTAGCATGAGCTTCGCTGTCCAGTCTACACGAAGTCCGTCTCTCATGTGGAGTGTAACACTTTTCTCCTTTGGCTTGAACCTATGGCCAAGTCCTGGAAAGAGAGCCGTGGCACCCCGTCATCGAAGAGACAGAAAATTTCTAGCCTTCTGGAGGCGGACCGTACGATGGACCAGATGTTGGCGGTCTGACCAGAGCGAGGCAGGTATGGATCGTCGTGTTCGCCAGATAGGAAGTCACCGAGTTCTAAGTCCGAGGGGTTCCTTCTTATTCTGTGGCGGACGGTTGCGGTGAGTTGTTGTAAGGAGCTGACGAAGTAAGAGGCTTGAAGGCCGTGTCTACTAAGTTGAGGTCGGACTCTTCAGCTGCGATTGGAATCTCGCAGCATCCCAGGCTTCTATTCCCGTAGATGTACTCGTTGGCAGCGTTCTCAGACAGGTTAAGGGTATTCTTGATCCCGGGCCTGAGCGCCATGTCGACAACTTCCCCATTGGTTTTCTTGAACTGGGTCGCGCGCAGGGGAAACTGGGTGGACGGGAAGAAGATCGTCAACGCATCCAGCCGTTGCCATGGTGCAAGCGCCCACTTAACCAGTTTTGTACCAATTTTGACCACTTCCTTAAACGAGGCAATATTAAGCCATTCCTTCTGCAGAACGGTCTGTAATTCCGGAAGTCTGGATAGAGGTGGAAATCGAGAACGAAGTTTGGACTCTAAATATTCCCATAAATGTTCAATAATTCAAGTCCGGAGACTGAGGGGGCCAGGCGAGATGGTCAATTGCCTGCAGAACGGTCTGTAATTCCGGAAGTCTGAATAGAGGTGGAAATCGAGAACGAAGTTTGGACTCTAAATATTCCCATAAATGTTCAATAATTCAAGTCCGGAGACTGAGGGGGCCAGGCGAGATGGTCAATTGCATCGTCATGCTCTTCGAACCATTCCTGGACACACCTAGCAGTGTGGATAGGGGCGTTGTCTTGAAAACGCGGTCGCACTCCAGGGAATACAGTCTGGGCAAAAGGATGGATATGATCCCCTAGAATGCTTAGATAGTGATTGGATGTGATCCTCCCATGCAGAATAACAAGTGGCCCAAGACCGCGCCAAGATATCGCACCCCATACCATAATGGAGCCACCCCCATGCTTCACAGTTGCCAAGAAGCATGCAGGATTAAACGCTTCTCTGGGCGTTCTCTAGACATAAACATCATCTGAAATAGGGTGAATGACGATTCATCTGACCATATTACCTGTTGCCACTGCTGTGAGGACCAGTTTTTGTGATCTCTGCACCTTTGACGTCGCTGGAAAGTATTGGTTGCTGTCACCAAGGGTTTATGAATTGCCACTCTGTCATTAATGTTAGCAGCATGAAGTTTCCTTTTGACAGTTTTTGTTAAAAAGGGGTCCTGGAGATGACTTCATTTCGGATGTTATCTCGGATAACGATTGCTTGTGCTTTCGGGCTACTATGCGTTTCAAGACCCATCTATCCCTAGCAGCAAGCTTTGACTTTCGGCCAATGTTGCGATTTGAACACGTCGTCTTACCCTCTTTCGTGTGCGCTGTCATAATGGCTGATACCGTACTCCTTGCAAACCTCCAAAGGTTTGCTGTTTTCGTAACCGATGCTCCACCTAACACGCTCCAACAATCATTCTTCTTTGGAACTCTTGACAGGTCTGACATTTCAATTTATCACAGAAAGTTTGACAGACACATGCAACGCAGGTGACTCCTGTTGAGAGACCGATACCTTCTTATTCACGCCCACTAGTTGGCAGACTTCTGTTGCAGGTGGCGCGGCTGTACTGTAGGTGTGAAATACGTCATACTTTTTCACAGGTGTTCTTATTATTTTGTACTAAATCTGTATTTGTTATAGGCACTTTCAGAGTTAAAAGCCCTTCCTGAAATTCACGAAAAATTCATCCCTTTCTAATTCCCTTTAAAAAACGCATGCACGCCAGTTACTCGGTAATTTCAAAGTTCTCATCAACAACTCATAAACAATACTAATCGAGCAGTATTTAAACTGGCCAATCTTTGACTTTTGATTGTGATGTCAAATTTTTATCGATGACCGATTCTAGCAATCGCCGTTTCTCGAGATAAGTTACAGTCTCAAAATTGTTTTTCTTGTTTGGACATAAAACGTCAAAAACTTGAAGCATGCATTGTTTAAGAAACTCCCCATCACTGAGAGATTTATTATTTTTATCAGTATTGTATGCTACATTGTAACTTGCATGTGCAGCTGCTTCTTGGTACTGTTTACCTTGTAAAAATATGGTCAGTCTGATAATTTTTTACAAAGACTTTCTGCATTTTGTTTTCTTTCATATTCGGATATTGCTTCGTAATTGAAATTCTTATGCTTAGATGTAAAATGACGGGAAATGTTATATAAATTCTTTAAAGACTGCTACAGCTTTATTGCAGATGAGACACTGTTTTATCTTTTACAACTGTAAAAAAAAAATTTCCAGGTCCATTCATCATTAAATGCACGGCACTCTGAATCAACTTTACGTTTTTTTAGTACCCATTTTGGGGTTGAAATATTTTACGAATAACCCAAATAAGCACTAACTACGCTGTACTTTTAATAATTCTACCACTATTCACAATGATGCTATTTGTCAGCAATCTTTCCATACGCAATCAATAAAATTAGAACTCGGGCCTAAAGAAAAAGTCACTGGCTGGAGTTTAAAATCACCTCACAGTCTGCCACAAGTGAGGTCTAATTCACCTATATTGGATTCCCATATGTCGCTTCCCGAGAGATAACGCTTGTTGGTGCCAATTTACAGTTATAACTAACGAAGAACTTCCGTTTTTCACACTTTACCGATTCAAAGCTGTCTGTGCTTGTTATTTCAGTCGATTTATGATTTGTAGAACAAAAATAGAGAAAGTAAAAAGATCACCAGTCCTTTGAAAAAAAGGGAAGAAAAAAATATTTAATCAAAATAGAAAAGGAGATGGATATATGTATAATATATAAATATATAAAGGGTGGTAAAAAAAAAAAACTTCTCCTATATATGAAACCCTAGTGGCATATCGGCTCAACCAATCGAACCAAAATTTCAGACATGGTTGTTTGAAGATAAGTTCTGGAGATTGTGATGATTCTAAACAACGCAGAGCTCACGGTTACGGTTACAGTGAGAGATTTTCGAAAGGCAACACCCACTTTTTCTTCAAATTGATCAGCGTATTGGAAAAACTACAAATGGCGTTGGAACGATTAGCGTGTGACTAAAATTGCCGGCGTAAAGCATTTGCAAAGAGCATTATAAAGGACTAATGACAACACAGAGAGAAAGGAGCAAAAAAAAAAAAAAAAAAGCTTTTATTGGAATCGAAAGTTGTAATTACAGTTTTTCAACGTGTTCACCTACGCATGCGACAATTCATTGCATTCGGGAGATTGTGGACAACAATGACGAACGTAACATGAAAGGAGGAATCTGCATAACTTCACGTGTTATGGCATCTTGCAATTCTGACACATCTGGTGGACCAGGCGTGTACACCTTAGGTTTCAGATAACCCCAGAACCAGAAATCCATAGGAGTTGGGTCGGGGAATCGCGGTGGCCACGAAACTGCAAAGTTACAAGAGATGATTCTGTCACCAAAGTGTTGTTGCAGTACTGGTCAAACACATTGGGCAACGTGTGAAGGAGCCCCATCTTGCATCCATATAATGTCACTAATGACATTTCGTTGTTGCAATCCAGAAATCCGTAATTCTGCAACATTGATTTATACCGAGCACTTGTGACAGAGCACGATTTCAAACCTGTGGTAGTGACTTCTTCGAAGAAGTACGGACTGAGAACAAATGTGCTAGCGATGCCGCACCACACAGTCTCTTTGGCTTCGTGTAAAGGCACTGGTACCACATCGTGAGGGTTTTTACCAGCCCAGTGAACTCAGTTCTTGGTGTTAACGTTTCCAGTTAAAGAGAAGTGTGCCTCATCCGACCTTATTATCCGCAGCGGCCATCTGTCATCTTCGCACATTTTTTTTTCTCATCAGATATGATGAAGTCCACACGCAGTTCCTCAACTCCAGACTGCAACATCTGGACGCGCTGAAACCGATAAGGAAACATCCGCAGAACAGAGTGCAGAAGCCCGAGAGCTGTGGATTTCGGTAAATCCAAATTGGGAGCAACATTTGCAGTATGCGATGGATCTGTAGTAATCGTCTTATGCACTTCTGCAACAACCTCAACTGCAACAGATGGTCGCCCGGATCGAGGTCAATCGCAAGTGCATCCAGTTTCTTCAGATTTTCTTACCAAATCACGTACACATCTTACGGAACATAGGCCTCGTCTTAGCTTGTGATTTCGCCGATAAATTTGCATTGCTTCGGCAGCATTTTTGACTGAGGATACATGTTGAGATCTGATGGCAAAAAAGTCGCGCATTTTGTAGTCTGAATTTTTAGGGTATGCCAATCTTGTTTTTTTGTGGTATAGTAAATTTTGAATATTCTTGACTATTAGGTTTGCTGATTTTAAATTATTCCAACAATGCTTGGCGATTTTGTTTGGAGTTGGAAAATGAAATCTCTACATGTCGAAATTGGTGATAGTTCTGTTCTTTAACTGCATTAAAGACCGTTCCTCTTAGGCTCTTATTGGCCCTATCTGTTTAGATACTAAACTCTTTACTGCTTCTAAATTACTTTATTTAATGGCTTTCTTTTCTGATAATGGTCTTTATGATAAAGATTGTACCCAACTGAAGAAATTGGTGAACAATTTGTTTTAGATATTGAAATTACGAAAAATTAAACACAAAAAAGAAAATCAAAAAATTCTGATTCAGATGTGAATGACTTGAATGAAAAGTACTGTTAAAATTCGAATGAACTCCGTTTTTGTAGTGAATTAAGGGGTCTTCAATTATTCTTCATTTATCATTATAGACTTGACAGGTAATTGAATTTTGTGAGTGGGGAAAGAAAAAGGAAACTATTCAAATAGAATCATAATCGATATGGCAAAAACCCTGTTTTTTTTTCAAAGCCTCCAAATAGGACTTTATTCTGGAACCTAATTTAAATATCAAACTGTCCATAAGATGGAAGAAAAGTTTCTATTTCTTTTATCTCATGATAATCGTATGTTTCTACAACACATATTATTATAAGAATTTTGAGGGAATGTTGTTGGATTAAAATTAAAAATGTACTAGGTCTCTTTTAGCAACAAGTCTGAAAGATTTTCCAAGTTGTGTGACAAATACAGCTGGTAATCTTCTATGTTCGCGATGACGTAGGTTTGGACCAGATATTTAACCATTGTGTACAGATAAAATCAGATATCTATCTGTCGCTTTAATTGTTTCTTATTAAATGGACCGATAAGTTATATTTATACTGCTAATTTACTTGTATGTTTTTCCATGCTTAATAAATATCTGTACACAATGGTATTCTGATATAAATAATTACTCTGTATTCCTCTTTAATATTTTTATGGGATTTCAAAAAATAATGACATCTGTTCTACTGTTGTGGTTACTTGCGAAATAAAAGTGTCTTTCTTTTCTTTTACAATACATCTTACTGTTCTTATATGTTATGTTATCTATATATGCAAAATATTTTATTTAACCCTTGCATTTGAGGTAGGCACTACGATAGCATCTACTTAACTCATGTTTGGCGCAGTTTAGCCAGAAAAATGACTCTTACAGCATTAAACTCCAACAACAACAGCATCTACTTAAAATTATATTTATTTACATATATTGGAAATTCAAAATATACAAATTTTGAAGGAAACCACTGAATACAAAAATTGTGTTTCATATAAATTTATAATTTGAAAAGGTGCATTAAAAGGTTAAAGCGCGAACTAATTTCGATCAAGCATGTTTGATTCCACAATTATGTTATCGATTATTCAGTGTACCTTTACATCTGTTGTTCTAAATCAACATTATTGGAACTATAAATATTAAATATTTTATTAAATTTTAAAATATTTTACTTCTATCAGTGTAATTGAGTGATGAAGCATACAATGTCAACCGTTGGCACAAAATTTTTAAGGTGAAATATATCTTAAATCTTAAAAAATGTTATTCTTCATTCATTTTTATGTTGTTATAAACTGTTTTCAACATCTGCTTAGTTTTTTTTTAAAGATCTTGCTTTATAACACTTTTAAACATTCTTTGGGCAGTTTTTATTTTGACTTTGAATAAAGGTTGCCTAAATGTTGGACATTTCAGGCAACTTTTATTTTGGCTTTGTATAATAAAAGACCTTTATTTTGGCTTTGTCTGATTTATTATGTTCGCCTCGATATGGTGGAGGAAGTTTTTTAATTTGTTGTGGAAGATACGATACGTGTTCATGGATCCACTTTATGTAAGCAAATATATATGTGAAGTGCATGGGATGAGATGGATTGCATTCGCCTTTTGGTAGATAGTTTGATATCAGACCCAACATGTACCAAGTTCCTCGGTAATATTGATATGCTGAAGTTCCTGGGTCCATCTAAAAAAGAAACGTTTCAGTACTGATTATTTCAAGTGATACACTCAAAATACAATCAGCTTTTAAATAGCATTACCTGAATGTTTTTGAAAATAACTTCTACTAACCGTATATAATTTTTTTCTTTTGAAGAATATGATTTGAATTTTAAGATTTTATTAGATTTTTAAAATATGAAATTAATTTTCTATTTATCTATGACAAAAACTTTCCACATTTCAGATACTTATTTCTAGGAGATCCTCCACAAAATATTGAAAAAGATGGTTTTTGGTTGAGTAAGCAAAACATGCTTCAATTTACGGTTATTTCCTAATATTTTTTCTTCTTCTTTTAGATAGATTAATACAAGAAGAGATGTATTTTATGATTAAATTTCCTTTTAACTATTTTCCAAATTTATTTCTTTTCTATCTTTTTCAAATATCTCTTGAGTATTTTGAATTTTCTTTATCTACAATGAAGTTTAGAACCCTATTCCTTTTAATTTATTCATCTTGTACTTTTATATTTAAATTAAATATCTGGATCAGAAATCAGAAAATATTTAGAACACCTTTTGGTATATATGTATACTGAAACTTATAATTTACATTATTTATTATACTTTGAATTGCATAAATGGGTGTTTTGATTCACCTCTTGATTATTAAAATATCGAAGGATTAAATGAATTGAATAGATCTAAATTAAAGGTATTGCTTTTCATTGTTTTTTTTCTTTATCCAAGCGGATTACACAGATTCTTCCTTATATCAACAAGATCTACAAAACAAAGTTATGCTTTAATCTAATCTACATTGATTTCAAGTCTCTTTTTCAAATTTCTTTTCTTCGATGTTCGTCTACCATCATCTGACTTGTACAACAGCTATTGTTCAGTACAACTTTTCAAAAGTTTTCTCCCAATATAGTATCATTTAATAATTTTGATGTTTTAATATTTAATTATTTGTATATTGGGAGTCTATGTGTAATATATCATTATCTTTCTAAATCTGTGCAATCATAGGTTTAATTTACATATAAAAAATAGCACACTATTATTACATCACAAAGCTCTCTAAACATAATGCAGATGGCAGGAGACAATGATACTACCTATGCTAAAATTTTCTCTAATCTTCTGTTGGTATAGTTAGTTTTCTTTGTAAAAATTAACCGATAATATCACCACCTTCCTTATCACCTTTCATTTAAATTTCTGTGCGTACTTAATAACTAATAATTTTTTTTTATTACGTTTACTGATTGATTTGCTTCACTTTTACAAAACTAATTCACTTTTTAAGAAATATGTTCTTGTTATAAATTATTCATAGGGAATAAAATACACAGTACAATAAATATAGAGTGATTTTTCTCTTCCTCCTTTTTATTTTGAATGTTTTTTAATTAAAACACATACTACAAATAGGCTTGCTTTTGCTTGTGCATTGTCGATCGATTAACTACATTTATTTTGTTGAAGAGCACTTTTGCCAAGTTAAGCAGTGTGAAAGTCTACTTCTTCACTCTTTTAAATTTTTATGTATTCAAGTTATTATGCTATAATGCACCAACTATCGTTCTGATACGTTTAAATCTATTAATGCATTCATTTTACCAAGTATTATATATTTGAAGCCTGGTGTTATATGACATACAATGAAATGAGTTTTTCGTACTAGCATCAAGAATATTTCATGTCAGTGTTTCATTAATGCAATAGTGAAAGCTAATCTAATCCCCCCCATTGTAAATGCAATTTAATTGTTTATTTAACATTAATTCATTAATGGTAGATGGTGGCTCATTCATGAGAATATTGTATTTATTTAGTTGCTTAATTTTATAATAAAATACCAATATTATTTTATAAATTAATTGTCCATACCATATAATTTTGAAAAAGACATTTTTCTCAATTAATAAAGTCCGTATTTTATAAAACGAAAGTGAATTTTTGAAAATTTTACTCACCTTACAATTTGACAGGTTTCCATTTGTGTGAAAACTACAAAATATATCAGGAAAATGCTGTTCAGAACATTCTGTCGTTTTTACGATACCTTCAATTAATTGCAATACTTCAAAACCTATAAAATATATTGAGATTTTCTTGATTAAAAATATTAGCAAAAATGAATAAAACTGATGAATATCAGATGTAACATATTATTTCTATTGGCACAAATGTTTCACTTTAGAATGTTTACGAATAAAGAAATTTTTACACAATGAAGTTACATTATAACAAAACGCTTTGAATGCAGATGCTAGGTATAGAACTGACATTCCTGCTATTATTCATCTTGTAGTTTCCACTAAGAAAAAGTCGTAACATCCTAGAAAACTTGTTTTGTTATATTTCGAAATATGACATTTTATTGAATTTTTGAGCTCATTCGGTGTTCTTTGCTTTCCGACTTCAAAGTAGGCTTATCAGCAATTGCATCAAGCCGCCGAATATGTCAAGCGTTAAAAGACAGTGCTGTGAATAAACATACGGCAAGGCATTACTTCAAAAATTCACTTCGGAAGATTTGTCGCTCTGTGATGAATCTCAGTGTTCGACCACAGGCTTTCTATAATGGAGTTCTGTAGGTGGCCTTTGAGACTTGGCCTTTGGTGAGCTTGCAAGACAGTTTAACGTGTCTGTTAGAACAGTTAGACATCATCTGCACCATTTAGGTAAGAGGTACAAGCTGAACAAGTTGTTTTCGCACACGCTTGTAGAAGTCCACAAGAAAGAATGAATGAAATCTTATCTGTCGTTGCTTTCTTGCCACCGTACCGTATCCACGTTCAATCGAGTGCTTACTAGTGACGAAAATTGAGTCCTGTATGACAGTGCAAATCGTTCCAAACATTGGTTGTCACTCCAGAATACTGTAAGTTATAAAACCCAAATACCAGTGTTGGATTCTTGTAAAAATTGTTGCGATTACAGGATAAACGACCACAATTATAAAATCTGCTTTCTGACTTTTTGAAATCAATGGCTTTTAATTACTTTTAACTTTCACTGCTTCTTATTATGCGGTAGATGTATATGTAATATTTAATTTTACGAATCGACTTTGGGAATAATGACATCCATAATTTTAAATAAAATGTAAAATTTCTGAAATATGAAATTACCTGTTTTATTTTTTCTTTTTCCCCATTCTATAGTTGTCAGATGAGGAAATGGCGTTATCGCATTAGTTATATTCAAGCATACTGGCACAGGATATTCTCGGTTGCATTCGAGATTTGGCTCTATTTTTAGTAGTGCTAAATTGTTATTACTTGTGATCGTATTGGGTATAAACTCCGGATGCAGAATCACTTGAGTCACTTTGTTCAACTCTTCCTTCACCCCCATCTTCTCTCCTAATAGCTTCACAAATAGCTGTGAAGCTTTGAAGTAGCATTTATGAGAAGTTTTTTTGTTATAACATTCAGGCCTGTTTTCAAAATTTTTTCTGAAAAAAATAAAATAAAGTTTTGTAAATTTTTTCGAATTGCTCAATGTATGTTATTAAATTGCTCTGTGAATAAATATTATGTTTAAAATACTGTTTTTGTAAGTTTAGGTTGTCGAAGTTTTAATTTACCGAATAACATGCATCATTGCTAACGATATTTAAAGTCAAATCTCCAAGCTAAAACAGGTAGTGATAGGCCGATTTTGTGCCGGAGCACTTAGGACATCTGTGAATGACTAATGTGAATTTCTCCTTAACGTTGGAAGACAAACGTTGTCTTTGAATTAATATTTTAGAATTCAATCAAATACGAATAACACATTTCATAGCTTTAAACTTCGGCCTTATTTAGTTCCTTGTAAGAGGTTAAGGTGTGTGTCTACCTTTTGGAGATTTTTTAAATACTTAAATTTTCAATAAACAAAAGATGTTCTTATTTGAGTGTTGAGCGTTTCAATGAGTGTTAAGTTTCTGAGCTGCTTAACATTATAAATTTATAAAGAAATCAGCTGCTGAAAAATAATAATTGAATTTTGATTATCTGTTTTTCAAAGGTGTAATTCTCATTCCAACAGTCAGAACCTTGAGTCTTTAGAACACGGAGTCTAAACTTGAGTCTAAGAAAACAAATAATCATTATCTAAGCAAAATGCAGAATTTTGATTGCGCGGAACTCCTTCCATGATTGATCTCTGGTTCCCGTATTACACACCAAATAAGATGTATTATCAGATCGGTAGGAACTGCTCTTTGAATTTGTTTCCGGAATCGTATCGAAATTAATGCCGAACTCTAATTTTATTGAATTCAAATTCATTGCTGATTTTGTCGAAAAGAGATCTGAAAATACTTGTATCCTGGTATTCCACCTTATTTTGAAAAGAAAAAGAAAAAAAAATATTGTTTTTTTTTCTTAAAGAAGAAATTTTTTTATCTTTGTCTATAACTATTCATTGATTCCAGAACATCATTCTCGTTGTAAATTAAAACAGCAATATAAGTGCCTTAACGAAGAGTTTGCAATTCAACAAATGTTTCTTTGGGTACAACATTCCACAATACATCGTTAAAACTTTCATTACAGTTCTGTGTTTTTCCATGTAGGCATTTCTGTGAAAATTTCTTGCTCACGCAGTTCTGTATATGCTCCTTTTATTTTATTTATAATGGTAGATGATAGGCCTGGTATATTTCCTGAAATTCTATCCCTGAAAATTTGTCTGTCTTAAAGTTATTCAAGTATCTGATCCTTCAGGGCACTGGCGACGCATTGGATTATTGGTGCCGGAACAGCAGTAAAAAAATGAGGCAATGTCGGCGCTTTGCATTTTTTCCAGATTTTCCATATTACTGCGAATGGCGATTCAATAATAGTTTTGTAGTCTATTAATAAATTTGTCGGTTAACTTTCCTTTGCCATTAAGCCCTTTTGTGTTCATTTTTAATTTACGAAGATGCCCACCAACTCTCTTTTGTACATGACCAATGCACTCAAGTTTTTAAAAGAATTCTCACCATATACATCTTTTACCGAATCAAAACCATTAAAACCACCATTACCGTAATATTCACTATATTTCAACAGTCGTAAACTTTGTGACCGTTCAAATATCCGATAGGCTCCAACCACATCCATATTGTCAGCAGACCCTTTATGATTAGAATATATGAGCCGCTGAGAAGCCAATGCGGTTAAGTCCAAAGCACAAAAATTGAGAAAATTAATGTTTTTTGATTCATTAGTTTTTAAAATTCTTGGTTTATTAATTTAATTAGAAAAGTGTATAAATTCTTTTTTCGAAGTGTAAACTCTGCAAAAAAAAAAAAAAAAAAAAAACAAGATATGTACAGGATGTGTAAATAAAAACGTAAGTATTTATTGAAATAATGACAGCATCTTAAAAATTTTAGGACCTATAGCTTTTGGCAGCTGAAAAAGATAAGAAATTTATGTAAAAATAATAAAGTAACATTTATTGTCATAAGTTTTATGTTTATTCATCATAACAAACATCTTCTTCCGAGTTATTTAAATGTAAATCTTGATCTCCACGTGTTGTCCTTAATGTCCTGTAAAAGTCGTGTTTAATTGGAGGTATATACTTTAATAAACACATGTCTTTTTTTTTGTTTTTCTTGAAATTGTTCTGCCATTAGGATATAATATAGGTTGAATTATATTTTTTAAATTTACTGGCCTACCTATTTTTGTTTTTTTTGTATCAATTACATGAAAGGTATCATCCTCGTCAAAATTATATTTGAACTTAATGCTGCTTGGGTTTGACCTTTCCAATTTTATCCATCTCATATTAAGCCAATTGACTTAGTCCACTTGTTGATTTTTTTCTGTTGGTAACAGCTTCTTCCAATGGTTTTGTGGAAAGAAATTCTTGTGGATTCATTTCAACAACTCTGAAAGGGTTCTTTCTTTTACTATTTTGTATTATATGATACCAGTCACTAGGGTTATAAATATACGGAATTTTTTTTGCATAAGTTTTTATAACTGCAAAATTAGCATTATTGGGCAAATAACTGTGCCCACTTAATAAAAATTTAAGCTCAATTGATTCAGCTTCCTTTTAACTCCTGAACGTCTGATTTAAGCATATCAGAAGTTTCCAAGGACTTCAGTTTTGCTGCACATGCAGTAAGCGCATCATTTTTAGGTGCAGAATTACTGTACCTATTTCCATAAAACGTATGTTTCTTAGAACGAGCTTTCGGCTTTAAGTGATGAAAATTGCAATTCAACTTTAAAACAGGATAAATAAAAAAGAATTATCCTTAAATTTTTAAGAAATCTGTTGCTAACAAGAACTAGATTTTTGAATTAGAAGTGTAAACAAGCTATGAACGATAATAGTATTGCCGTTAACTAGACCTTAGTCCGCGCCCGTAACAACTGCGCAGGTCAAGCTTCGAGGACTCCAAGGTATTTTTGGTTCAACATAAGCCGGTAGCGAGCCAAATTTTGCGTCATTGAATGTTTATAAACAAAACACATGTTTAATAACAAAACACACTTTTTGGTCTGCTTTCTCAATTTTATTTAAATTGTTATCTCAAGCTTTACGTGGGATTTAATGGTAGGTTTTTATTTATTGAAATTTTTTGTTTCTTCTTCATGTAATGTAGATGTGGATTAAAATGTTGCACACAATGCACAATGGATTGTGTGCAATTAGTCTAGACAAGTCTAGATTTAATTAGTCTAGACAAGCATTATTTATTTACGCAATTAATTTTTTTGAATGTTTTTCTTTTCATTCATATATGACTGTATTAATAAAGCATATTATGTTTTCCAATATCAATCGACTGGTACCTTGTCACCTGAGTGGCTAGTCTGCTTGGGATCAAGCGAAGGGGTTACTCCTTGGGCTTGGCGTTAAGGGTGGTCACTGTCCCCGGGGGTAACTCCCAGCGTATAGGTACCGATTAGCACTAGGGTGGATGCCGCAGGCTGGGAATGACCAGAGCCGGTAATTGCCTTCCCTTGTTGGGCTCCGTGGTGGGCGGTGCCGTCGGACCCGAACCATTCTCTATATCGTATGGGCTCCTCCAAACGTGGTCCCTTCAGTGGGCGTCATAAAGTACAAATTTCTCCCAATTTTGAACAACATTTTGACCTATTTTTTTGTCATTAAACGTGTATCTGATAAAAACGAATCCTTTGACACAGTGTCTCCTTTGTTGATGTAGGCACCAGTTGCAGGATCGACGAAATTCAGGGAGTGGTTTATTGATAGATGCCTAAATCCTTCGTTTCCCAAACAATCGCAGGATTTCCTGCAATCGGAAATATTGTTGTCTAAGGCAGAATTTTTCGTTTAATCACCTCCAGCAAAGTCTTTCGTTCCATCTTCAACAGTCTAAAAAAAAAAAACATTTTCCACTCCCTCTTTCAATCTCACCAAACACCCAATTATCATTCACTCTTCTACTTCTATCATACTTCCTCTTACCAAACTTGGTTTCATCAATCTTCACAACCATACCCGGACCTCTGATCAACTCACCTTTTTTCACACATACACACTTCTCTTCAAAAATTGCGCCTATCAACCACAGTTTTGTTCGACCTCACATTCACCTCATTCATCAGCAGATTCGTACCAGCTTCATACATTCACAAATAGGTAAATATTAAAATCTCAGTTATATTGCTCTGTTCGAACCACGTACCTTTCTTCACAGACCTCTTAATATGATGAGCAATCGCACCTTTCTCACTACACACCCATTCATAGCCATTCCATCGATCCTTCCGTTCAACCAAGTACCCTTTTGCTCCAATTAAAAAAAATGTATATTAAATTTCTCAGACATTCCACTTTGAGGAGATGAAAAATAACGACCACCAGAACAGAATCAAGCAAGCAAATAACGGTAAAAGAATAACAACGGTTACAATTTGAAATGCTTGAGGGGTATAAAAAATTTTTTTTTGTCGCTCTGAGTTTTTAGGTGTCTGATACCATCACTATTGGTATCAAAATAATCCGAGCGGTGATACTTGTAAAAATAATGTTTCATACCTGCACACTCTTTCGCCCCTCTGTCTGCAATATAATTATGTTTAATTTCCATTTCATTACTTCTTCAAACGTGGAAAAGTTGAGTATTTCTTCCTCTATGTCATATTACTCTCATTGACATAATGAATCAAAAGGGACTCTTTTTCAAACTCCATGGAACACATAAAGCAGCGATGTAGTTTTGCGAACAACTGAAGTTAGACCATGTTTTGATGTCTGATAAGATCATATTTCGTGAATTATTGAATTTTCTATTAAAACTCTTGCAAGTGAACTTGTACGCCTTCAAAGGCTCTAAAAATTCTTTTTTCGGAACGGCTTTTAATGGATGACGTTGGCGTTTTAAATTCCACTTGCTAGCATAGAGGTGTTTACATTATGTACTGAAAATACGTTACTTTCAAAATCGCTCTTGTTACATTTTTTTTTTTTTTGCAGTGGGATTTGGCCCTGAAAAGGGCTGTTGGTTTGAATATTCCAGAATAGACGTGTGTATGTTGCTTATCCCTCTTGGACTGAACACCAATTCAGATTGAATCTAAGATATCGTTTTCGCATAAGATTGTGAACTGACCCCTCCCCTCATCACCAGCTTCCTCACAGAGGCGCCAATACAGTCAATAATATGAGGAGGGAGAAGCGTCGGCCGAGCAGTGGCAAGGAGTATACATCTGATGAATAAAAGACTTATGGCCAGACCATAGTCTAGAAAAGAGCGTTTGAACACTCCCTGGACTAGTGCACGCCAGAGACAAGCTTGAACACCTACCAGTATACGAGTTATACTTTGGGGGAATCCTGCATTTCATTCCTCTCAGGGGCTCACTTTCTTTAGGTGGGTACGGGTGACCCAATCCCGAGGTTCCCAAGAAATATTACTCCTTTTCAATTTAGTCTTCCCTTCACCTTCTGCTGTCTGCTTGATCCTTCCATCCCTCGACGGCAAGCGAGGTAGCTCTCCATGAGAAGCTGTCGCCGCTCTGTTTGCTTCTTGCTTCTCATGGACAGCCAAAAACCCCACGTGTTGGCCGTGCGTGGCGACCCATTAGATGGGTGGTGCACTGTGGTCCCCGGTGTATCAATCGGCCGATACCTAGTCACCTGAGTGGCTAGTCTGCTAGGGATCAAGCGAATGGGGTCGCTTCTTGG
>JAPMOR010070783.1:66785-103125 GCA_026543865.1 Argiope aurantia
AAAAAAAAAAAAAAAAAAAAAAACAAGATATGTACAGGATGTGTAAATAAAAACGTAAGTATTTATTGAAATAATGACAGCATCTTAAAAATTTTAGGACCTATAGCTTTTGGCAGCTGAAAAAGATAAGAAATTTATGTAAAAATAATAAAGTAACATTTATTGTCATAAGTTTTATGTTTATTCATCATAACAAACATCTTCCGAGTTATTTAAATGTAAATCTTGATCTCCACGTGTTGTTCTTAATGTCCTGTAAAAGTCGTGTTTAATTGGAGGTATATACTTTAATAAACACATGTCTTTTTTTTTTGTTTTTCTTGAAATTGTTCTGCCATTAGGATATAATATAGGTTGAATTATATTTTTTAAATTTACTGGCCTACCTATATTTGTTTTTTTTTTATATCAATTACATGAAAGGTATCATCCTCGTCAAAATTATATTTGAACTTAATGCTGCTTGGGTTTGACCTTTCCAATTTTATCCATCTCATATTAAGCCAATTGACTGTTAGTCCACTTGTTGATTTTTTTCTGTTGGTAACAGCTTCTTCCAATGGTTTTGTGGAAAGAAATTCTTGTGGATTCATTTCAACAACTCTGAAAGGGTTCTTTCTTTTACTATTTTGTATTATATGATACCAGTCACTAGGGTTATAAATATACGGAATTTTTTTTGCATAAGTTTTTATAACTGCAAAATTAGCATTATTGGGCAAATAACTGTGCCCACTTAATAAAAATTTAAGCTCAATTGATTCAGCTTCCTTTTAACTCCTGAACGTCTGATTTAAGCATATCAGAAGTTTCCAAGGACTTCAGTTTTGCTGCACATGCAGTAAGCGCATCATTTTTAGGTGCAGAATTACTGTACCTATTTCCATAAAACGTATGTTTCTTAGAACGAGCTTTCGGCTTTAAGTGATGAAAATTGCAATTCAACTTTAAAACAGGATAAATAAAAAAGAATTATCCTTAAATTTTTAAGAAATCTGTTGCTAACAAGAACTAGATTTTTGAATTAGAAGTGTAAACAAGCTATGAACGATAATAGTATTGCCGTTAACTAGACCTTAGTCCGCGCCCGTAACAACTGCGCAGGTCAAGCTTCGAGGACTCCAAGGTATTTTTGGTTCAACATAAGCCGGTAGCGAGCCAAATTTTGCGTCATTGAATGTTTATAAACAAAACACATGTTTAATAACAAAACACACTTTTTGGTCTGCTTTCTCAATTTTATTTAAATTGTTATCTCAAGCTTTACGTGGGATTTAATGGTAGGTTTTTATTTATTGAAATTTTTTGTTTCTTCTTCATGTAATGTAGATGTGGATTAAAATGTTGCACACAATGCACAATGGATTGTGTGCAATTAGTCTAGACAAGTCTAGATTTAATTAGTCTAGACAAGCATTATTTATTTACGCAATTAATTTTTTTGAATGTTTTTCTTTTCATTCATATATGACTGTATTAATAAAGCATATTATGTTTTCCAATATCAATCGGCTGGTACCTTGTCACCTGAGAGGCTAGTCTGCTTGGGATCAAGCGAAGGGGTTACTCCTTGGGCTTGGCGTTAAGGGTGGTCACTGTCCCCGGGGGTAACTCCCAGCGTATAGGTACCGATTAGCACTAGGGTGGATGCCGCAGGCTGGGAATGACCAGAGCCGGTAATTGCCTTCCCTTGTTGGGCTCCGTGGTGGGCGGTGCCGTCGGACCCGAACCATTCTCTATATCGTATGGGCTCCTCCAAACGTGGTCCCTTCAGTGGGCGTCATAAAGTACAAATTTCTCCCAATTTTGAACAACATTTTGACCTATTTTTTTTGTAATTAAACGTGTATCTGATAAAAACGAATCCTTTGACACAGTGTCTCCTTTGTTGATGTAGGCACCAGTTGCAGGATCGACGAAATTCAGGGAGTGGTTTACCGATAGATGCCTAAATCCTTCGTTTCCCAAACAATCGCAGGATTTCCAGCAATCGGAAATATTGTTGTCTAAGGCAGAATTTTTCGTTTAATCACCTCCAGCAAAGTCTTTCGTTCCATCTTCAACAGTCTAAAAAAAAAAAACATTTTCCACTCCCTCTTTCAATCTCACCAAACACCCAATTATCATTCACTCTTCTACTTCTATCATACTTCCTCTTACCAAACTTGGTTTCATCAATCTTCACAACCATACCCGGACCTCTGATCAACTCACCTTTTTTCACACATACACACTTCTCTTCAAAAATTGCGCCTATCAACCACAGTTTTGTTCGACCTCACATTCACCTCATTCATCAGCAGATTCGTACCAGCTTCATACATTCACAAATAGGTAAATATTAAAATCTCAGTTATATTGCTCTGTTCGAACCACGTACCTTTCTTCACAGACCTCTTAATATGATGAGCAATCGCACCTTTCTCACTACACACCCATTCATAGCCATTCCATCGATCCTTCCGTTCAACCAAGTACCCTTTTGCTCCAATTAAAAAAAATGTATATTAAATTTCTCAGACATTCCACTTTGAGGAGATGAAAAATAACGACCACCAGAACAGAATCAAGCAAGCAAATAACGGTAAAAGAATAACAACGGTTACAATTTGAAATGCTTGAGGGGTATAAAATTTTTTTTTTTGTCGCTCTGAGTTTTTAGGTGTCTGATACCATCACTATTGGTATCAAAATAATCCGAGCGGTGATACTTGTAAAAATAATGTTTCATACCTGCACACTCTTTCGCCCCTCTGTCTGCAATATAATTATGTTTAATTTCCATTTCATTACTTCTTCAAACGTGGAAAAGTTGAGTATTTCTTCCTCTATGTCATATTACTCTCATTGACATAATGAATCAAAAGGGACTCTTTTTCAAACTCCATGGAACACATAAAGCAGCGATGTAGTTTTGCGAACAACTGAAGTTAGACCATGTTTTGATGTCTGATAAGATCATATTTCGTGAATTATTGAATTTTCTATTAAAACTCTTGCAAGTGAACTTGTACGCCTTCAAAGGCTCTAAAAATTCTTTTTTCGGAACGGCTTTTAATGGATGACGTTGGCGTTTTAAATTCCACTTGCTAGCATAGAGGTGTTTACATTATGTACTGAAAATACGTTACTTTCAAAATCGCTCTTGTTACATTTTTTTTTTTTGCAGTGGGATTTGGCCCTGAAAAGGGCTGTTGGTTTGAAGATTCCAGAATAGACGTGTGTATGTTGCTTATCCCTCTTGGACTGAACACCAATTCAGATTGAATCTAAGATATCGTTTTCGCATAAGATTGTGAACTGACCCCTCCCCTCATCACCAGCTTCCTCACAGAGGCGCCAATACAGTCAATAATATGAGGAGGGAGAAGCGTCGGCCGAGCAGTGGCAAGGAGTATACATCTGATGAATAAAAGACTTATGGCCAGACCATAGTCTAGAAAAGAGCGTTTGAACACTCCCTGGACTAGTGCACGCCAGAGACAAGCTTGAACACCTACCAGTATACGAGTTATACTTTGGGGGAATCCTGCATTTCATTCCTCTCAGGGGCTCACTTTCTTTAGGTGGGTACGGGTGACCCAATCCCGAGGTTCCCAAGAAATATTACTCCTTTTCAATTTAGTCTTCCCTTCACCTTCTGCTGTCTGCTTGATCCTTCCATCCCTCGACGGCAAGCGAGGTAGCTCTCCATGAGAAGCTGTCGCCGCTCTGTTTGCTTCTTGCTTCTCATGGACAGCCAAAAACCCCACGTGTTGGCCGTGCGTGGCGACCCATTAGATGGGTGGTGCACTGTGGTCCCCGGTGTATCAATCGGCCGATACCTAGTCACCTGAGTGGCTAGTCTGCTAGGGATCAAGCGAATGGGGTCGCTTCTTGGGCTTGGCGTTATGGGTGGTCACTGTCCCCGGGGATGACTGCAACCCCCGATAGACAAGACCTCTGCGGTCTTCCGTGATGTCACAACGAGACGTGACACTTCATTCCCTTAATGTTATGTCTGCGCGCTAGAGTCAGGAGAAAGTACTTTTTATTCATATACATCCATAGCATGCAATTCAACAGACATATATTGTAGAATTCATTAACACTAAAGCTACCACGAGCGGGTCATTTGACCCGCTTCCAATGGCAATTCCAATGTATCGGTGAAATGCCGGTAGGTTTAGTGTTAATAATTAAGATGCAGCCGCTTTCTACATCACCCTGGAAGTATGGCGCTTGGTATGCATTACTTTTTTTGCATTATGTGCAGGGCTGGTTTCCCACTAGGTGTATCTCCACTATATTTAAAACTATATATTTAGCAAAAAATGGATGAAAATAATTGTTCACGAATTTCCAAAAAACTCCATACAAAAATGGTTTTATGAATATTTGCTGGTGCGGCGACTCCAAAAAAGCAATAAAAACAATATTTCACGAAACAGTATTCTACTCTATTGACACTCCAAAACATATCAAATAAATCTTTGAAACATTAGAAGAGCTTTCTTATTTAACTCTATATTTTATCATTAATTTGTTAGAAATATCTTTACTAAATTTAACAAGTTTTCTTTCCTTTCCGGTTTTAGAAGAGCTTTTTAAACTATCATTTAATTATTCAATAATGCACTGACTGCAGACCAAATTACCAATCTATAATTATTTTCTGGTTTATATCCTGAAATGCATTCGCCATAATCATGTTCCTCATTCACTAAACTATTGAAAATTATCTCTGCTGCTAAATACTTTTGATTAGAAAATTTCAAAAATTCTTCATGTATGGTACATAATTTCTGAATTATAATGTAAGAATATAAAATTACATTTACAATGCATTTTTTGGGGTATAAAAGTTTTCCTTGACTTAAATTTTGAATTAAAGAATTGAGCAGTCCAGTTCTTTTTCATTTGTTAAAAATTTTTTGAAAGTGCTGCATTTCATCTTTTAAGGACTGTGTGGGCACAGTAACCACCTAAATAAACTAAGGCTGGTAAAACATCGTCTGATTCTTTAAAATCTTCTGTAAGCAAAATGCTAAATACAGGTAATTTTTCAGAAATAGAATTTTCAAATTCTTTCCAACTTTCTCTAACTGCTTCCTGTAAAAGTTCGAGATTTCCATATTTATTTGATTTTAAACAAATTTTTTAAATACTATGCATTTTTAATTTGTTTTCACTTTCAAATATCTGTCGGAGTGAAATATGATATTGGGCTCCTGCCATTTGTCTATATATACCAAATCGTACCTCTAAATTGTCGGTCTGAAATTTTCCTGGGCGAATATACTTCATTTCGAATGCCTCCTGACAATATTTAGTTATTTCTTTTAAAGCAAATGTAGTCATGAAAAGAGCAGAATAAGTTTCTTTTCTTACCATGCCAGTATCACATATTATATAATTGCAGTCTTCCAACCAGTTCAAAAGTCCATCTAAAAACATGCATCTTTTGTCAGTTTCAGATGATGTCAGAGGTTTTTTACATAAATTATTCCTGTAAATGGAATTTTTACATTAACAATATCCCACCATCTATTTATTATTCTTATATATTCTGCTGTTTCTTTGTAGTGTGGAAACTCATATTTCCCCCCCAAATTCATTAGACTTTCAGGTATAAATTTATTAAAAATTTTAAGTACTAATTTGACATTGTGTTTTTCTAAATTATTGGACTGCAATGGTTTTAATGATAAATTGTATGCATATTTAACGATGTTATTCTTTTCAGTTTCAAACAATAATTTTAATGTTTTGAGGAATGCTGTATTAAAATCTTTATTGTCAGATTTACTACTAGAACCTTGAATTATTTCATCATTAGAGTGAATGACATTATCATTAGTTTCTAGAGCATTTTTAATACAATCTTGTGAATTTTTTTCTCAGATGATTTCTTTAAAATTGGGGTAAAGCATTCACTTATTAACATTCTTCTGATTGATTCAGTTATTGCGAATATTATTCAATAAATGAAAAAAAGAAGTCCTTCGTTATTTACCGGATGAGGATAAACAATTGAATATGACCGTGAGGGAGAAGCGAACTGAGACATTGCTTTTTGATTGATTGAATTGTTGTCTGTTACTACACATATCACTTTAAAGCCAATGTTTTCTAATCCAATAATAATTTTTTTAATGAATGTATATAAAGCGTCTGTTGCTATTTTATTTACTGCAAGAATGTGAACAACATCTTTATATGACGATAAAATACTATTTATCATGAAAGTCATAACACTTGTGGCGGCATTTTCTGAATTGTAAATGAAACCTGATGCATTTCCCCCCTTTGTAATTAATGTAGGGTTTGTTGTGCATCTCATCTATTTGAGGAATCACATTTTTTATCTGCAGATACTATGAATTGTAATTTCTGCTTAATACACCTTAAGAAATGCAGTTCGTTCTGCTCTGACTGAGGGCAAGTGTTGATAGGTATGCATATATTTCTCAAAGTCACAGGACGAGGTAACAAAATATAGCCAGATTTTCAGACAAATTTATATGCGTGCGGAGCCATTGAATAAAATAATGCGCAGAATGTCATCATTTCATTGGACTACCTTTTGCTGTGTTCATTTTCAATAATCAAAGCAGATTGCTTTTTAATAAATGCTATAACATTGCTTAATTTTTCTTGGGTCTCATTAAAATTATCCATGGAACCATGAATCTGGGAAATAATATCTGAATTCAGCAATGAATTATTTGTCTTCACTTCTGGCAGATGCTCTAATATCTTCACTACCTTCCACCTCACTCCGCCTCTATTTCGATGACGATGCTCCGTCTTCCGGCTCCTTGTCGGCTCTTTCTGGAGGGTAAATACGGATGATAGAGTCGATAAATGACATGAATTTGTTACACATGTGCTTATTCATTTTCCTCCATACATATTCGGCTAAATAATAATCTAATTGTGTTTTGGCTTTGCTCGCCGGTATAGTACGTTTTACTGCTCCCCACGTCCCTTCTATGGTATTAGTGCGAGCACCTGTATCCGGGTCCTTGAAATTCACACTATGATTTACCTTCAGATGCACGAAACCTTCATTAGAAAGGCAATCGTAGCTCTTCCAGCAGTCTGAAATTATTATCGAACCCGGAAGAATATACACATATCACTCAACAAGAATCAGTCGTCCTATCATCCACAACTTTCATAAAACATTTACCCGTCTCGTGCTCAACTCCCCCAAACACCCATTTACCTTCCACTCATTTTCCCCGATTAAATTTACGTTTTCCAAATTTACTTTCATCTATCTCAACACTCACGCCGCTTCCACCCACTTTCATACTACTTTCAATCATCTCTACCACACAAACCTCACGGCAATAGGAACGATAATCACACACAGTCTTAGAAGAACATTTACTTTTTTTTATATTAAAATCAACCTTACTCTGAGTCACCTACAAATATACCTGAACTAAAATCTCATTCGACTCAATTAAAAAAAAAGAACCCTTTCTCACGCTCCTTTTGACGTTATGCATTTATCCTTTCACCTTAGATTTACACCTCCACTTAAAACCATCACTTATATCATGCCTTTCAACCAATTTCATATCCTTACCACATATACAACACTCATATTTATTCGCAATCAAGCCCGCTTTCATACAAAATTCAAACGTTTTCTTACCTTTATCTAATCCATGCAAATACCTTAAATTAACATTCTCATCATACCACATAACATCATTCTCACCAAACATTCTCGCACTTACCTCGTACATTCCCCATGCAGCAGCCATCACAAAAATGTCACGAAAAGAACGCGGGAGCTGAAGATTAAAAAAGCACGTGCAACGTGGTCGAAAGAAAATTAAATAATGGTGGCTACATTCCGTTGACCAGTTGACCAATAGGGTTAATGTAATTACCCTTTTATTACCCTATTATAATTAGTTGCCGGGTCGGATGGGGGTTGCCATATAAAAAGATTTATCGCCAATGTAAAAAATATCGCGCCAAGGGTCACCGTACAATAAATCTGATCCGAGCTTTATATATTGTTGCTCCAATTTCATCTTTTTTATTTCTGGATTTTCCCTATGAAATGTTAAAGATGAAATGCAAGAGGCATAATTTGGCATCTGAGATGGAATTACTCCAGTGACTAGTCTCGGATATTTAAAAGGGGCACTTAATAATTTTCCTGATTTCGAATCAAATATACTAGATTTATTGCATATGTGCCTGTTTTTCTTGCGCCAAACATACTCTGCTAAGTAATACTCAAGTTGACCTTTCGCTTTGCTGGCTGGAATTCCTCTTTAAACTGCCCCCCACGTTCCTTCGATTGTATTAGTGTGGGCACCTGTATCCGGGTCCTTAATATTCACACTATGATTTACCTTCAGATGCACGAAGCCTTCATTAGAAAGGCAATCGTAGCTCTTCCAGCAGTCTGAAATTATTGTCGAACCCGGTAGAATAAACTCATTTATAACACTTAACAAAGAATCAGTCATCCTATCATCCACAACTTTCATAAAACATTTATCCGTCTCACGCTTAACTCCCCCAAACATCCATTGATCAGAACATCATCTGTGGAAAGCCTGTATGCTATCAGCAATCAAATGCCTTTAGATTTGCGACGTCGAAAATTAACTGCACTATATTATTTCCGAGTGCACAATATTATTCCGATACCAGTTGTCCCTTCCAGTTGGCCTTCGGAGACTTTATGATGCATGACCCCTCACATCCTTTCCTTTAGTGAGGGAGTTAAAATTCTACTTGAAGAAGGGGGACTTCATGATGTTGCAATTCAGACTTTTATTTGCTTTTCTTTCTCGCTTTGGGATATTCCAAAGTTTTCATTTTTGAATCCATTTTAAGGATTTGATAAATCCACAACCGCACCAATTATTTTACAGCAACTTTGTAACTATTATCGCTGTTAGTATTCTACACAGAGGTCTTTACTGACGGATCAAAATCTAATAGACATATCGGCAGCGGAGTTATATTACCAAATTAGACGCATAACTACTCTACCCACATCATTCTCAGTTCTGATTGCTGAATTGGTCGCAATAATATATGCCCTTCAAGTGATTTCGCCTGCCTGTTATCGCAGTTTCTATATTTATACCGACAGTATAAGTGCTTTGGAGTCTCTTTCCAATTTTAGTTATCGAATACATCCAGTTGCTTTAGTCATTTTGGTTTTTCTTCGCAACCTCGATAAAAAAAGATTTTAAAATTTTATTTTACTGGGTTTCAAGTCATATCGGAATACCGGGAAATGAGAGGGCTGATGCTGCAGCAAAAGCGGTGAGCCCTCTTCTTCAGCGAGAGCTTCTACATAGCGATGCAAAGATATTTTTTGCTCGCCATGTCTGCATGTTGTGGCAGCGATCTTGGGATCAGCAGATTTCCAACAAGCTGCATATGATTCTTTTCTGGCCTACCATCCCAATGCGTGGGCTCGATGTTTAATTAACTCAGCTCCGCATTGGTCATACCCGCTCCAGCCATGAACACCTTTTATTTTGTAAACCATGTGCAAATGTCCGAAAACATTTTAAGTGTACGTCATGTTTTAATTGATTGTCCTATTTTTAATAATCAACGGTTGCAGTTTTTTTTAACTCGGTTTCCATAGACATCCGTGAGCTAGTGGGTGACAGTCCTCACCCTAATAGTTTTAAATTTTCACTCATCATTGGTTTGTTAAATTTTATTTAGGTTTAATGTGCAATTTTAAAAAAATCATATGTACTAGATATTAATGCAATTGTATTTTAAGTTTTCAAAGTGTCGTTTTAATACATATGGATTAATTTTATAATTATAGTTTTACCCAATTCAAATAGCCTTTTAATTTCATTGAGTTTAATTTTTATCATTTGCGTGGCACAGCATGGCCAGATTTGGCTTTTGTGTCAAAAAACTTAATCAACCAACCTCCATTTCATTTTAGTTCTTAGTTTAAGCAATGCGTGGATCTCTGTGGCCTGCAGTCTAGAAGAGCGGGAATTTGGACTTAGGCTTCATTCCTTGGCTAGAGCATCGGCAATTTCATATCCTTAGATGGCACATGAGAAGGGATCCACTGTATGCTGACTAGTCCGGTCCTTGGGAATGTAGTTAATTGGGTGACAATGTCTTGGCCCAACCTGTCATGAATGTGTTGCTAGTTCTTTAAGTATTGTATTGAGCTCTTGCTATCTGTGAGGATCCAAATTTGGGAATTATCAGTCTCCAAGGCGAGGTCCAAAGATCTGTTCATAGCAAGAAGTTCAGATCGAAAAACTGAGCTGTGGTTTGGATTTTGAAAACAATGCCTCGATTACCCTCTATTTGATTTTAAAAATATGCCACTGCCAGTTCTCCCAGACCGTATTTTGCTTCTATCAGTGTAGATTTTCAGTGCTTGATCGGGGATATCACCAATGACCTCAAGAACCAGCTGATGCAATAGCTGTTCGCTGTGTTTTGTAATATTAATTCTGAAGTCTTCCTTAAAAACAATATTATCATTGGTGTGTCACTTGAGTAAAAGGAGACATGGCTCAACGTCCATATTCGCCAAACCCTGTCTCCACATCAAACCAAAAGGAGTGCCTTTTTTCACCCTCTGATTGTTCGTCCAGTTCAGTACTAAATTTAAGGTCTTGTTATAGGGCGCAAAACTTTTCAGCTTGGCCAAGTACTTTTCGAAATTTGCCTCTCTTTGCAGAGACAATGGCTGAAGATCGGCTTCGTATAGCACAATTTCATTTCGGTAGCAGTGTCCGAGGCCAGTAACGATTCTGGCTGCACTTAGCTGTATTCGCTCTAGTTTTTTAGGTTAGATGGCGCAATTACTTGATAAATCTGTTATACGTGCTCAAGAATAGGTCGGATAAGAGTAGTGTAAGTAATTACTTCAGTTTTAGCATCTGCACTGAATCCCTGCCTGAGATACATTAAAATAACCATTCCTGTTTAATACATCACTTAAATTGATAAAAAAATAACAGAAAACTAATTTCTCCCAATATTTGTAATTTCGTCCTAAAATAAATGTATTACTCACCTAATGATACAGTGCGCAGTTGTTAAAATAAATTCTGATGATATGACAGCTCCACTACACTTTATCTTCTTATTCTTATAAATCGAAACCTGCAATAAGTAAATAATCTTATTAAAAAACGTGGGTATTAATGACTCTCTTAAAATTTATTTAAGGTTATCAATTAAGAATTTTTAAAATTTTCTTCATCAAAATTAATGTTGATCATATTATATAATATAGTAATGGGAAAAAAACCCACATCATCATGGAAAAGTTTGTAATTAATGTTTTTTTATGCAGTTATAATATTGCATAAAATATTCAGATTTATTACGATAAATATACAACGATGTGAATATATTACAATAAAATAAAATTGTAGAATAATTAGTAATAGATTTATTAGGATTAATAAGTTACTTACAATATTACTTAAGGAAACGTGGAACAAAACAACATATACACAAATTCTGTAATTGTAAATTTTACATAACTGCAACATATTATATTACATGTGGATCACTTCAATATTTGATCAATCCTCCACGAGATGCAATGACAGCCTTGGAGCGGATGTAATCGCTTGCTGGCCTAGAAGATAACTTCTGAATGTAATCATGATATCAGAAAGGCCCTTTTCTCAACATACCAGTTTTAGGTTCCAGTTTAATTGTTTTCGAAACTATCGGTTGACCAATATTTGGTTACAATCAGTCGACAGCGATTAAACGAATACCTTTCTTGAACCAAAGTAACTGTCACATATTTTTTTCTCTTACGTAAATTCAACATTCGGAGCCATCCTTTCATTGCTTAAAGAATAAGACAAATTACCTTTTGCAGCTTTTCGTCGCACTGCTTTTAGAAATCGGATGAAATAATACTCCTAAAGGACTGTATGATGTAATAAGAGTGTGGAATGATGTCATATTTTGCTTTATAGCAACTAAAATAATACATTAACACTATAAAATGTTTATTTTTTGATGATGCAGTTTTTTTGTCCACCATTATATATACCTGTGTATATATATACTATATACACACAGGGTGTCCCAGCAAGACCGGATAAACTCTGCACAGTCAGATTCGTTGTTTGGAATATATAAAAAATGCCCAAAGAACTGTACCTGTACGACTCTTAGTTTACGAGAAAAACGCGAGAGAAAAGGCATAATGTCTTATCCGGTTTACGTAAAAAAAAAAAAAAAAAAAAAAAAAAAACTATTCAAAACATGAACATCAGTACTTGAGCATCAGCTTCGTAGTGTCCACAAAAGTAAACGCACTGTGGAGACGAGCAACTAAGTCCATTTCTGAAGTAACTGGGTCTCTATTAACTAATTCCTTTACATAGTCTTCATAGAAAGAAATCTAAAGGGGTCTGATCTGGAGATCGTGGTGGCCATGAAACAGGACCGCGACGCCCAATCCAGTGGCCTGCGTATTCGATATCAGGCCAATGAGGCACAAGAGAGCTGAAATGCGCCGGAGTTCCATCACGCTGGAACCACAGGCCACGTATTCTGCTAAGGGCATGTCATCTAGGACATCGCTTAACACATCCAGGAGAAATATCAAATACGAATATTCCGTGAGCTGTTCAGGCATCAGATATGGTTCAATTAATCGGTTGTCTAGCATACCGGCCCACACATTTACAGACCAGCAGTCCTGATGTCTCTACATGCGGATTGGAGCCGGACCATGTATAGCTGTTGTGACTGTTGAAGACCCATCACGTGTGAATCTTACTTCATCCGTCCACAAGATACGTGCAATGAAAGCATTATCGACTTCACGTTGTTGCAATAACCATTTACTAAAGTCAGTGCGTCGGTGAAAATCTCTTGGATGCAGACCTTGAACGGTTCTGTAACGTTGGTGGAAGAACGTACGGACCGTGCGTTCTTCCACCAATGTCGTGCAGATTGTTTGTCGGGTACACGCTTCCAGTATTTCGCACTGGGAGAACTATGTGATGGATAGCGACGAGAATACTCCCTAGCAGCTCGTAATGTATTACCATTACATTCACCGAAGATTAAATACATATCGCAACATTCCCCAGCGGAATATATTTTCATGTGAAAACTACGGTAGCTACTACATGCAGTCTTTTAAATATGTTCAATTGCAACAACGGCTTGACATCATTTCACGTGACTCGATATGTGCGTTGGACATTTCGAACATCTTCCTATGTAAACTTATGCAAATACTAAAATAAATTTGCATAAGTCTATTAAAGTTAGCAAATGGATGGCAAAAATGTTGAGGAAGTTACTTAAGGTTTAGTTACTATTTTTTTTAGTAACGATGCTCATATTTCGAATAAAGGTTTGTAAACCGGATATGACGTCATACATTTCCTCTCGCATTTTTCTCGAAAACTATCGGTCGTAGAGGTACAGTTCTTTGGGCATTTTTTATGTATTCCAAACAACGAATCTGGCTGTGCAGAGTTTAACCGGTCATGCTGGAACACCCTGTATATTCAAAGATGGACAGTAAAATAATATGAACATCCATGAAATAAGAATGAACCTCACTTTTAGACTTAACTACAGATTGTATACTTCGTGCGATGAATGCATTGAAGTTTTGAACTTGGTTGATTATCGATCGGAAACTCACCTTTCCTGTACACATCTTATAATTGCGGAAGATGTGTGAGGAATCCTTAAATATTTTTAAGGTACACTCCGGAAGATCTTGGCGTGCTGATCGAACTTCTCTACTCCGTATTTATCAAACAGTTATCCCTTCTCACATTGAGCACGGGCTATATAAGTGCTACTGTTCCTCATTTTTGCAGCGATAGAAAACCATTCAATATTCTACTTTAAGGATTTGTTCTGAAGCTTTTCACACTTCACCTGTAGAAAAGCTATGTATTATTCCGTGGTTCACATACGAAGGTTGATGTCAAATTGACCCGCTTCTGTGTAAGACCCATTCCTTTCACACGCAGGCATCCCAATTTAGGCGAAAGGGCGCCAAAGTGCCAAACATACAGATTTTGAACATCAAACATATTTTATGCCAATGCTTTTTAACTCCTATTCTTTTTAAGTCATCATCTTTAACTCTACAAGACTTGGTAAATGAAAAATACATCAGAATATTTTTAACTTTTTAGAAGCCATCGGATTTTACTTCTGTTTTTAGCTTTTTTTTCCCTCACTCTTTGTAATTAACTTTTTTTTGAGTCTGCTTCTTTCCATCACTGTTTCACTTGATGTTTTTAACATTTTACAATCTTGAACGATTTGCAAATAGGGTCCAAAATCAACTTCCAAATGCACTCCAGCTTTCCAATTAGGAATGAAAATCTAGAAATCAGAAGCTCTGAAAGCACTTCTCTTGCTAAAACATGGATATTTGGATTTGTGAAAAATCTTTGCAACCACAGCCAAACAAAGAAAATCTGCTTAAACAGTTCACATTTTTCAAACACATGCGAAAATGACTGTTAACTCCATAACTCATCTAAAAATATATTTCAACGTGTATTGTTGATAATATATGCTATAAAATTCGCTTTCCTTTAAAAAAAATATCAAAATCAATATTTTATGTAATAAAACGCAGCAAATTGATTAGTTATAGAATTTTTTTCATTGAAACTCGACATCGCTTTTATCATTTCACTGTTAGAATTAACGTGGACAAATTATTTACATTCCTACTATAGCGATTTTACAGAATCATTTGAATGCACTGATTATTATTGATCTTATTGAAGAGGCAAAACGTGATCTTTGCAAGCAGCAATCCTTTAACGGCAAAAAGAATCCTGATCCTTTATGAGTTTTTATATTTAAATGAGACTTAAGAATTCTTGTAAAAAGCAACAGCGTGATATTAACTATATATTTAGAATGCAACTGTTGCATAATAACTTTGAGATTTTGAATTTTAAGTTTCTTGCATTTCATATCTCTCACTGTGGCTTTATTTACAGATTATTGTTATTTTTTTATACGCTCTTGCTTTTATATTGTTTTTTAAACTGAAACTTTTTTGCATGCTTAAGCTGGAACATACATGACATAATTATAATTAATTCGAATTATCATCCTTTATTGTAGTTCTCTGCACTTACTATCTTCATTAAAAAAATTCTGATGTAGTGCAGAAATATAGAAAGGGGGTGCCAGCTTAATTGTCGTCCTCGTCATCTGGTCGCGGTTCAATATTATGAAATTCGTCCTAAAATCGCCTTAGTTAGTTTTAAAAAAAGACTGTTATTAACTAAACTAAAAAATTGTGAACAATGTGCTTGTCTCAGTATGGCAAAAAATGACTTGCGCGGAGACATACGAATTCAACTAATTCATTAAATTCAATTCAACTAATCAAATTAAGAATTTGACCATATTTACCATCCAAGGGAATTTTCTTAAAGGAACCACTTTCCTTCCATTTTGTACCACTTTGGGATGAGAATATGCTGCGTAACCACAAACTGAAAATTGTAAGAATTCATAAGTGTCCCCTGTTAATTTTTAAATTGCTTCCTAAGAATAAGATGAAATTATTATTGAAAAACCAGCATTTTCGAAAATGCTCAATGATTTTTACTGAAAATGCAAAGTGGATGTAAGATTTTAGATGTTCTACTTGTTTAATGATTTTATACAAATCAAGGTCAAGTGTTCCAAATGAGATTGGGGTCAGTTGAGTTATTAGAAACAAATTTTATAGATGTTGTAACCTCCCCCCCCCCAATTTAATGTGCTTATATGAGATTGAAAACAAGCCTATGAATTATCTGATAGCATAATCATATTCTACATTGAATTCATTAAACAATGCTTATGTGCCCAATTACCCCAGAGTTTAAGGATAGTTAGGATACCCACATCCGTTGTTATGACTTTTTGATCACGGTAACGAACCAATTTTAAAAGAATGTTTGAAATAGTGTAAAATTAGCATATTTCCTTAGAAATTATTTGTTTGTTCTCTATTACCTTAAGAACACCAACCTCAAAAACACATTTTATTTTATTTATATCATCGTGGCTGCTCAGCATGCAAATGAGCACACTGCTAAAAGGGTATTTGGTACCCGATGTCCAAACGTGAACCCGTTCTTGTCTTTTGAATGTGTAATCAATTTTTTAAAAACTATTTCAAGTTTAGTTGCTAAATTATTCTCCAGCTCTTTAGGTTATTTTAAGATAGTTTTAAGATATTGAATTAATGTGCACCTTGTTGTCGTTCAAATGATGGTTTTTCGTCAAAAGGAAGACTAGCTCGAATTCATTTTGATCATACCTTCAACCGTATGATTGGTGCAGCATGGCGTGATCTGGTCGCTTGTGCCAATACAACAACAAGAATCGAGTGATTTCATGGAATTAAATGCTCATCCGTCCGTCAAATATTCGGAAAAATAAAGTCTGGCATAAGAAAATGACATAGTCAAAAAAAAAAAAAAATCTTCCGGATAAAAATTTGGGTTTGCCAACAAAAGTTTTAAAAATATGTAAGCAGGAAAATATTCTTGTCTTGAAAATGTTTTTAAAAAATCCTCGTTGTTGAAATTACAGTGAAAAAAAATAAAGAGAACCAGTGAGTATTTCGTGAATATAGTATCTCCATGTTTTACAATAATTCATTTTCATTCGCAATGCTATGCTTTGTCTTAATTTAGCTATTTGTTTGCCATCTGGCCTAAAAATGTTTTCTTTCATCTTCAAAAGTTATATATTAACAAAATGCTTTTGACTGTTTTATATTATTTGCTTTGGTTTATGTAGGACTTTTCACCTAACTCTGCCATATTATTGTTTGGCATCTCTTGGAAGAAATCTTTAGAATTAGGTAGAATATACAAGGAATTAGTTTGCTCAGTTGAACAGCAGGTTTGTTTCAAAATAACTCTTTGAAAACAGCATATATTCTTGTACAATTCGAGGGAAAATATTTAACATTACAAATACTTTTCTTACGTTTGCAGTCATCATTTCTTGTAAATTGGGAGCCGACAATTCCCTGCAAAAAATAATAATAATAATAATAACAAATCACCTATTGGATTTGAAAGTTCAACAATTAAACAGGCCATGGAAAGGTATTTTGTTTTATAAAGTGCTTTATTAGTAATATAGGCTATTATAAGATGAATTATATGAAAAAGTATAATTATTTTAAGAGTAGCAATTTTTTTCATTCTCACTTTTGTAAAGTAAATGATATGCCTGCGTTCTTCATAATTATATTTTCATATATACTAATAGTCTTTGGCGACCAGCAGCTCGCCCAAAGTATTTATATTTAAAATAATTGTGAAACGAAAGAGTTAGTGCTTCAGTCAATATCATTGTGCAGATCTCGCCTATTTTCTTGAACCGTCGACTGAGTGTTACGCTAACACGATTTTGCCTTAATCATAAACGTTTTATCTATAAACATTTCATTCGAATCCAGCTCCAACCTGCTCAAAATATAATAGAAAACTCTCTATCCGACATATTTCATGTGAATACTCTGAATATCAACTTTTTTAAAAAAAATCGTTCGGTATGCTTACTTCCATTTGAGAAAAGTGCTAGACAAACCTTATTATGCTAATATTCTCTAATTTATTCGGGACTTTGGTTATATTTATATTATTTAATTTCTCGTTACATTCTCTATTCTGTTCTTTTACATGAATATTGTTTTAAGATATATTCTTTAACTTAATCTGCGTTTGGCGGAGGTGGACCAGTACTGGCCTTTGTGCAATAAAAGAAAAATTCAGCCAATGAAATGCTAATGAAAAAGTTAAAAGTTTGAAAGCCAACATAAAATTGAAAATGAAAGCTTTATTAAGATGGCATTATAAAAACTAAAATTGTGTGACACAAAAATATATGGAATTTATTCAACTAATTATTTCAAGCAGTAAAAAAATTTGTTCTTAGCTTTTATTTCTGCAATTGCAATTGGCTCTGAACTGGAATTTGTGTGGGTCACTGTACACGTCTATCCTTTAAGCTTCAGTTGCCTCCAGTATAAATTTCATATAATTTCTATTTTGCGCCTTTATAATCCAATATTCTTTCATTCCTTCTTCGCATGTACTTTTATTTTCTTGGCAAGAACTATTTACATTCTAATTTTAATTGCAATTATTTATTCAACATTCTAAAGATTATTTAACAATAAATAACATCATAAATTAATAAAATCAAATTATGCAATGACAAATTTAAAAGCAATGAGATGTTGATATTAATTCACAAACTGTTATAATCACGTAGTAAACATAATCAAGATTACCATCTAGCCACACATTGTATTATTCTATGCAGTGACAAAATGAAAGAAAACAAAAGCAATAAATTTCAAAATTAAACTGGCCCGCGTAATTGGCTAATATAGTACGTGGACTTTTAATGACACCATTCAAAAAACATTTCAGGGGGGAAAAAGAATGGAATTACAAAGTAAATTAATATAAATTCTGATTATAATGTATGCAAAAGAGATATCTGGATTTCTATGGCTATTGATAATGTAAAAATTATAACAATGATAGTGGTCTTTAATAAATAAAGCAAAATATCAATTAATGAATTTTCATAAATTTAAAATTAGCTTGCGATATATTTTCTTCATTGCTGTTTTGATATAGATTTTGAAATCATATTGAATCTGAAAATTTTTTAAATGAGCAAAAACGGGAATGTGTAACGATAAGATTTATATTTAACACCGGAATTGATATTTGATCTGAAAGTGAAAAATTATAAAATCATCCTGTTCTTTACATCGAACTATTTATTCGACGAAACAGTTCTACTTTGAATTTGACAAATAATAATAATATTTATTCCCAATTAAAGTTCTTGTTTGTTTTACAAGAAATTCTACCTGTTCTTCAATTGTTACTTATTTCTTCTTAGAAAAGTAAAATTTAATTAAATTAACAAGCTTAATTCGATAGTTGACTTTATAATGTAACGGTACTCTACATTTAAAGATACAGTATTGCGTAATGGTGATATATGATACTAGGATATTTGAAGCATTTACAAATTTTTACAATTCATATGTTTTTGCCATGTTTAACTAAACATTGTAGCATAATATATATAAATTTTTCCTTTGTTGTTCTGTACTATATTCACGTGATAAAACAGAATAAACTGAACACGTACAATGTTTGAAAAAAGTTTTTACATATTCGTCTAAACTTATCAAAATACTTCTATCTCATGCATTTTTTTCGAAACCCTATTTCATTTATTTTTATTGTGTTGATTAAATTCATATCAGGATAATAAAATCTACCACAAAATCCGTTATATTTCACAATGTGTGTATTCGAAAATGTTTTCGAACAATGTAAAACAGATTCGATTATCTTCAATAATTTATGGAACAGTGCATTATATAATTTAATTTTATGCTCTAAATAACAAAAATGCAACTTACATGAGAAAAAGCGAAAAAAGGTACCACGAGTGTAAGAATATATATGACACAATATTTCCGAAAGATTTTGAACAGAAAATAAGCAAAGCTATTCATCGCAAAAGGACACTATCGTGCAATAATCTCCACTTGTACACTTAGAATTTATATTCTGGTAGCTTTTTAATTGCACAGTTGCGTCATTATTTACAGCATTTATTATTTTATTTATTTCATGTAAACACAGTGTTAATGGAAACCATTGCATTTTCTCTTATTGTACGAAATAAAACCTTATTTGTTTTAGTCATTAAAGAAAAGCAATTTAAGTAAACAGGAAGTCAAAATTCGGTAATTCAGTGATTATGTTTAGAACATCCAAATTAATCTATGACATTAAATTTCATTTCTATTACAGTAGGAGGTAATTACTATGCTTTATAAACAATGCTCTTTGTTTGTTTGGATAGAACTTTGGAATAAATTGGTTTATTTCTGTAATTCTTTTATTGACGCATCTAAATACTTTAATATTATTCGCAATTTAGTGTGAAATTTGGCATTATTCAAAATAAAAATAAGGATAATGAAGGGGGGGGGGGTGGAAAGTCAAGTGTCGTGTCATTATTTTTTATTTGCAACTGAAAAGCTCAGAGTATTTAGTTATACATGATATTTGCTTTATGCTGTTATAGTTATGAACTTCGGGTTTCGAAATAACATTAGAACTATTTCGTGACAGAACTAATAATTTTAAACTGTAATTATAAAAATTACGTGCGAAATCTTATTTTAATTGTACGGAATATTTTATAATAATTTTCTCCGATGGTTCGGAAACTTTTATTATGCGTGTGCGCACGCATTTTGCAATTTTTGCGCCATTATCTTACTTCAGCAGTTTTATTTACTTACAAGAAAAGGTTAGGAGGGCAGAATAAAATACAAACTAAAATTAATTTTTCAGTAAGCGTAAATGTGTGTTCGGAAGAAAAAGCTTCTATTGGAAAAAAAGCTTATAAATGGTCTGTCCCATCATATATATATTTTTTCTTTCTTAACATTCGATTTCACATGCCCATTTTCTTTGTTCAATTAATAATTAAAATTTTCAGTCCTTATATGGCAGTTTTAAATGAAGATTGAAAAGCTTAACTTTGCTCATTAGAAGTCGATATAATGAGATTTTGAGTATATTTTTTGTGTATAACACAAGTATATCAGATGTCATATTTGGTGATATATTTGCTTATTGAGCTCGAGATATTGGCATATATATTAAGCCATTCAACTTACAATATTCTAACCTTTATAAATGTTAAATTATTAATATATTTTAATCTATAAATTATTTTCCTTCTTGTCACTTCGAAAATTCAGAGTCGGTTGCTTCATGCAATTTATGCATTTGATTGTATTATAGTACAGATGAAGACTAAATGGTTTTCATTGCATTTAACGCAAATGAGAGTTGTAATTTTGTATTATTTGGTTGGATGAAAGAAAGAAAAACAATTATAGTATTGTTTCAATCTGTCGATGAAGAGGGTTAGTATGATTTTTTGTCGAATTAACCACATTTTAATGAAATCGAGAAATTACAAAGATTGTCATTAACACATTTTCTAAAAGTTATTTGTTACACATGAAGTAACATCTCCAAAATCTTGTAAATCATTATTTGTAATTAAAACGACCAAAAATTTTGGACAATATACCTAATTTAATAAAGAACGTGTTCTAATCTTTCTTTCGGTTTCAAACAGCTGCCTTATAAGGTGTATGATAATTACCAGCTGACATTTGTCGATACAGATCAAACCTACTTTCTAAATTATCCGTTTGTAATCTTCCTGATAAAATAAAATCTAATCAAAACTTTTCATTACAATAAATTTCTATTTCTGTAATCGCATTTGTAGTTACTCTTAAAGCAGCATATGTTTCTTTCGACAATCCTGCATCTGGACGGCCCATTTGTTCAACCAATTTACGAATTGAAACTTTCATGATTAGCCATGTATGATGGAGACTGCTTAAACTTATCATTTTCCTTTAAACCCACACAAGAGGATTTTACATTTATAACCTTTCACCAAGTCAACATTATTTTAATAAAAGCTATATCTGCGAAATGTTGAATTTCATATTTATTAGCAATCTTCTCCAATGCCTCAACTTTACTATCATTAAAAACCTGTGAGGAAAGTGACATTTTGTCTCTCTAGACTAGGAGATAAAGCTTTTAATGTTAATTTACAGTTATGTTTAACTAAGTTATTAGCATCAGCTTTATGTAATTTCTATCGGTGAAAACTTTCCTTCATTTCCTTCAAAATTTAGGGAAGAGGGGGGGGGGAGATATGAATTACCATCATTTTTTTGGTTCAACCAATTATTTTGTACACTTTTAAATAAATGCACTAAATCAATCATATAAAACAAAGTTCTTTTTTTATCACATGGAGGAAGATAACCATTCGAAATCTTTTTTTAGTCGACCTGAGTATCGAATTGGGACGTTGCACTTCTGTTAATCGAATAGTAATCACTAACCATTACAAAGACAAGAAAAATCCTTAACATGCAATGCTGATCATCACATTTTAAGTTTTTAACTGGCCACACATGTCCAACATCTTTATAAGAAGAGCTCCAAGAATGCAATTGGCAAGAATTTTATAGACAAATTCCAGATCTTGACGCACATGCACACAGCATAACTTTCACCGCGTGCTAAAATTGGCCCAGAAAAACACATGAAAATGGTATCATTTCAACTTCAAACGGGGGGCCGCGGTGGCCTGGTGGTAAGGTCTCGGCTTCGGAACCGGAGGGTTTCAGGTTCGTGACCCGATTCCACCGAAGAACCATCGTGTAAGGAGGTCTGTTGCACGTTAAATCCGTCATGACCAAACGTCCTCCCGCTGGTGTGGAGAGGGGGTGCCAGCTCAGGTGTCGACCTCGTCATCTGACCGCGGTTCAAAATTACGAGGTCCGTCCCAAAATAGCCCTAGTGTTGCTTCAAACGGGACGTTAATATAACCAAACCATTCAACTTCAAACGAGCAAAGACATTAGAACTGAATTCTCCGGTTATGAATACGTAATGTAAATATCACTTTAATACATAAATCATATTATACAGGTCAAAATAAAATAAAAATTTGCCCGTGTGGAGCTATCGGCTATGTTGCATGGCGGATTTCAACATGGCATCATTTCTATCGGAGAGCATTAAAATATGAAAATAAGCATAACTTCTCATCTATTGCATCGAATTACACAAAATTAGTACCAAAATGATCGGAATTGCGAGATCTACGGAAAACAAATGAACCCAGGTCGCCTCCCGATTTAGTTTAATCCATTTTTATCTCTATGGGAACACAACATAAAGGGAGAAGATAAACACATTCTTACTGTAAAACCAATATTTCACCAAAACTTGCTTTGAAGACACTAAACTATTGTAGAATTCACTCCGAAGTAGATATCCAACAAGAAACCCGCATTTTCTTGTGGAAAGCCAGTAGCAATCAATTTTTTGCTACTCGGGGGCTTCACTCGGTGGGCCCGCCAATTTTTTCGCTATAAAGTAATAAATATTTCACTAAACACAACAAAAATTATATGTAGCTGTGCAGAATCACTTGCTGCACACACATATAAAATTTAAAACACTGGCTCCATTATTTCAAACAAAAACTAAGATCAAAGCGAGAGCGGGAAAAAAACGCGATTGCACTTTGATCTTAGACAAAAGGCCGTGAAACGATAAAGAATTTCAAACTAAAATCAAATTTCAGAGGGAGTTCCCCCACTTCAATGAACCTCCCCTCTAACAAAAAAGGCTTCAGTGCCCATTTCGCTGAGGCACAACTTTCGCCGTATGGGACACGCACTGCAACTGCAACAAAGACCAACTTTATGTGAATCTCATCAAACTGCAATATAACCGTTTTTTAATCTAAATCTGATAAATAAGGTTTAATTATGGTTTAATAATTTTAAAAGCATTTTCCATTTTGCTCTAACTCATGGGTGTCTAAACTATGATCGTTTGTGGGCCGCATGGCAAAAAAAAAAAATTTTTTTTTTGCTGTTCCGCACATACAATATTTTTTCAAAAAATCGAAGTAAAAATTAACTCTATGTAGTTTTATTAAAATAAATTAACTTCTTTTTATTATATATATTTTTATTTTTAATTTGATATGTATAGGTACATATTTATTTTAAATTTGTGAAAGTTTCGTTTCATTTAGTTTGGATTTTTTCATAAAGATGGAACAAATAATCAAATTAATGAGATGGATGAATTTGCTTTTGTCGAACAAGCGAATCGAGATCGGGTTCAATAGACGAGGTTGCAATTCTTAACGCATTTTCAAGATGTTTGTCGGTAACCTTTGTCCTATTTTTGTTTTTTGTATGCTTCATTCTTGAAAATAATTGTTCACAACTATTGGTACTACCAAAAGCTGAAGACATTAATAAAGCATGATTGTGAAAATTAGGATATTTATCGCGGGGTAGGTAATCTTTATAAAACTCCAGTAAAGAAATATTTCCAAATTTTTCTTTCAGTTGAATGCCACTTTGCAGTTCAGTGCATTCCATTTGAAGATTTGAAAGTAATTTATTTATTTCTAGAGAAAATGGAATATGTAAAGGGACGAGACTCTTTATTATGTGTTATGCCATGGATGAAAGAATGAGTTCAGTTTCAGGAACTACTTTTTATTAGCGGGTTAAGCTCAACGGCACAATCATTTAACACAAGCATATTGAAGAACAAGGCATAGAACAAATACACACGGCAAGCAAGGACAACACAAGAGACAAGAATGAGGAATCATGGGAAAACATGGCTCTTGATAGGTGGCTCTAGTAGCGCCACCTATGAAGAAAGGAGAAGGCAGTAATTGTAACCGCTACAAATAGAAAATATGTTGAAATAGTCTTCATTTTTTCGAAAATCTTGAAATCTACTTTCAAACTCTTGAATTAAATCAAAAATTAATGCAGCATATTTTGTGCAACTCACAGGTTTATGTGCAGCCAAAGTACGGAAAATGCGTCAAATCTTTCATTTTTATTTGATTGTGCCAAAATTTCAACTTTCTTTCAAACGCTGTTATTGTTTGGAACATATTATTAATAAATTGATTTTTTCCTTGAAGTCTCAAATATAAATCATTCAAATGCTCTGTTAAGTCTACTAAAAATGCTAAATCTGAAACCCAATCTTCGTCTTCAAATTCAGTCACAGGTTTCCCTTTTGATTCAATAAATATTTTTATTTCAATTCTTAAATCGTAAAATCTTTTGAGCATTTTCCCCTTACTGAGCCATCTTACTTCTGTATAATAAATAACATCTGCAAATTCAGTGCCCATTACCTTGAGAAGCTCTTGAAATTGTCTATGATTAGTTCCTTTTGCTCTTATAAAGTTAATGGTTTTTATAACAACGCTTAACACACTTTCCATATTTAAAATTTTTCCACACAAATTGCCCTGATGTACAATACAATGATATGCCATCAAGATCGTATTGTCGGCAGCGACGGCTTCATTATTAACCATTTTAACGAGTCCCTCATTTTTACCAACCATGGCAGGTGCTCCATCGGTTATGATAGCTGATAAATTTTCATAGATAAGGAAAACCTTTCCATCGTCGTTTTTAATGCATGGAATAAATCTACAGACTTGGTTGTGTCTTTTAACGATACTAAAGCAGCCATTTCTTCCTGTGATATTATAATGTTAATCGATTCCTCTTATAAAAATTGCCAATTGTGCCGTATCAGAAGCGTCAGTGCTTTCGTCCATAGCTAACGAATAAAATTTAAAATTAGTACAATTGCTTTTTAAAGACTTTTCAACTGCATTCCCCAACTCCTCAATTCTTGTGGAGTTCAATAAAGTTTAGATTTTTTCGTTATTAAATTTGCTTAAATTTTCAGTTAGAGTCTAACTGAAGGTTAATGCCTGGTTTTAAGCATAGATTTTGAATTGGTGTGGGGTACGGCGGAATAAGTTAACTACTTTTTCTAATAATTTGATATACATCTGGGGCCAAGCCATACAAAAGTGTATAAAACACCAACATCTCTGGGGAATATGTTAACTTTCGCATTTCTTTTAAACATAACTGCTTACATATGAATTGGAAAAAGGATCCTCATTACTATGCACCATGATCTGAAGCACATCTTTAACAAAATTCAGAAACATCATCTTTTGGCTCTTCTTTAAAGACTTTACTTCAAGTTGAAAGAATATCGGAAAGTAAATTAAAGCTATAACCCTATAGGAGGAAAAGAAAACGATCCAACTTTTAATCGCTTAACATTCATGGAAAATACATTTATCTGAAATATTTCATTTATTAGTACAGAATATTTTATTGAGGACAAGGAGAATCGATTAGTTTTGCAAAAGGTAGATATAAATACTTTCGAATTCTAGTCCATAAACTAGGTAACTCAAAATTGAAATTAAGCTCAACCTTGAAATTAAGTTCTTTCAAAGTGCCAAATGTTCTGGACTTTTCATGTTTCATTTTCTTTAATACTGACCTCAACAGCCTGAATGAGAGATTTCCTTTCTCTCTCGTTCCTTCAGGTCAATCTCTTTGGATCTTAGAAACTTGACAGTAATTTGGATATCCACAAGAAATTCTAGGAAATGCATCCTTCTATAATTTTTTCATGCCCAATGGAGCAGTAAGTACTTTATTTATTTTTATGTCGAATCCACGAGCTTCTTTGATAAAATCATCTGCAAAATGCAATTCACATATCTGCAATAAAAAATAATTTTTATTTTAGTTACGAGTGACTTTATAAATGCAGTAAATTTAAATTAGTCTTGAAACTGTAACAACACAGGCGTAATAATAACTACAAATTCAAAACAATGATTCAATGTTTACTTTTGTTTTTACTTTGCAGAATGAACAGAAACTACTGTTTGTCTACCTCTAGAATAGCTCCCGCCAATATGTCTACGATAGCCTGTTGCCGTGGAAACAAGACCTGCTCTATTTTCAATAGGAGATATAAAAAGAAAGGCATCCAAGTGGGCTTACTGATCGCCTTGATGACGTATTGGTGATTTTTTTAAATTGATTTATAAAGAGTGAAAAAAAATTGTTTAATATATTAATTATATAATAATATTTAAATTTTTAGACATAAAAATGAAATACTAATGAATATGCAATAAAGATGAAAATTATTACAATGAAAAAGTAATTATTTAACTTTTTAATAATTATTTAATATTTTCATAACTATTAATAATTATCAAGGACTTCAGATTATTAATACAATGACAGAACTTCGTTGATTATTAAACTTTCTGCATGTATTTTCCAATAATTTCTAAGGCAAACCAGTTTTAAAAGTAAAATAAAATAAAATACCGTCTAAATTTCGAAAATAATGTTCATTCAAGCATATCAGAATCATCATTGGTATCAATTTGAAATGACAGTTCGTCCACTAAATCTTCTAACAGTCCATCTTTCTCAAATAATTACTTTCAAGCTTTTCTACGTGTTTGCAATGCGCTGCCCATTCTGCCGAAGTAACTTCAATGATAGCTGTTGGAAGAAGAGATTTCAGATTGTCCAAACTTAAATCGCCAGTAACATTTCGTTCCTTTATTATTCTTTTTACAGAGGACCACACAAATTCGATTGCGTTCAAATCGCAATGATAAGGGGGTAGTGGGATGGCTTCATGTCCTTCTTTCTCTATAAAGTATTTTATAGACAATTTTCTTTGGACGATTACTGTCTATAAGAGAGAACAGTTCCGTTTTTCGCATTTTTTGATCGCAGGGTATTCCGTTGTTTTTCAACCATCTATCATAACTTTTTTTGTTGAATACTTCGTTGGAGTGCGGTTTTCGACAGTCGTAAGATACAGTGCATTATCCATGCATAGGACACTGTTTGGTTGCAAATTTGGAAGAAATTTTTCCAACACCCATTTTTAAAATTTTCATAGTTTATTTACCAGTGATAATCGCCGCTTTTGGGACAGTTCTAGAGACGAGTACCATTTGGCGCTAAATTTTTCTCGCCAAGCCCCGCGGACGCTGTAATCTTGAGAATTGTATTTCTCAATGTTATGACTATTTTCAAGAAATTTTTTTCTGAAGATTACAGAGTCCATTTGGCATGAATAATACAAAAATAACAAAAATAAGAATTATAGATAATTAAACAATGTGAAATTTAAAAAAATGCACAAAAATAGCAATACAATTTTTTTTAACTTACCCGATTTAAGGATGTTACTTTCGTCGGTATAGCGGCTACTAGTCCTTTTCGATCTCTTTGTCAAGCGGGTACACTTTAATGATTGCTTCCAAAAATTGCCGGTTGATGGATTTATCCCCGGCGTGGTGACACCGCCTCCAAATATATTTTGCTAAATAGCCGTCCATGCCGTCTTTCACTCTTCTTGTTCCTTTTAAGGATCTCTTAACCGCTCCCCAAGTCCACTCGATAGAATTCGTGTGTGCACCTGTATCCGGGTCCTTGAATGTGAGACTATGGTTAACTGTCAGGTGCACAAATGCCTCGGATGAAAGACAATCGTACGCCTTCCAGCAGTCAGACATTACTGTGAAACCCGGAATAACACATTCTTTCAGTACCGAAATCGAAGTTTCACTTGTTCGATCCGGTACCACAGCCATAAAACATTTATTCGAATCCCTATCTACACCTCCAAAAACCCATTCACCCTCAACCCTCTTTCCCTTATTATATTTTCTTTTCCCAAATTTGGATTCATCAATCTCAACAATTTTACCCGGCCCCCCAACTTTAACACTTTTATTCACAAGCATGCAAACACAAACCTCCCTACAAAAACTCATCCAGTCTGTCGTGGTTTGCCTGGCGATATCGGCCACTTCCATAATAAATGAATGGGTGCAACCCTTCACCCACATGGCCGTCGCCGATAAAACCTTCGACAGATCCATCCGAGTATTTGCAAACCATGAATTAGCCCTAATGCTTAGTTTACAATAAAGCCCTTCCCTTCTACAAACCCAATTAACCCCATCCCCCCGATCTTTCCTTTCTGTTAAAATCATATCCTACCCGCATTCACCACACTTCCGACCATCAGCAATTAAACTCATTTTCATACACCATTCAACACATGCTTTCGCTCCCAAACGTTCTAAATCGAAAAAAAACAAAAAAAAAAAACACCTCAATTTAAGGGATTCCTCATTTGTCACATTCAAACCAGCCATTTTAGACAACACGAAAAATCGAAGTAAAAAAATACTTAACAAGAAAGTAAGAAAAAAAATACTAACAAGACTAGAAGAGCAGAAGAAATCAGAAGGTTAACGTCTCTAGTATAACTCAGGAAAAGCTTCCACCACAAGAGAAATCGAAGAAAGTGAGAGAAAAATATGTTACAAGACTCCCCCGCGAAAAGCTGCACTAGTACCTAATTGGTTGATATTCAAAATCAATTCAAATCTGATTGGTTGATAATTACATCACCGACATCCCCCCCCCTTCTCTTCACAGGGTTGCCATACATTGGAGTCGTAGAGGGGTTGCCATATTGGCAACTTTAGCTTTAAAATTTGGCGCCAAACTTGGCGGTACCCGTCTCTAGTATTTAGCCTAAGGATCTCTTCACCGCTCCCCAAGTCCACTAGATAGAATTCGTGTGTGCACCTGTATTCAGGTCCTTGAATGTGAGAATATGGTTAACTGTCAGGTGCACAAATGCCTCGGATGAAAGACAATCGTACGCCTTCCAGCAGTCAGTCATTACTGTGGAACCCGGAATAACCCATTCTATCAGTACCGAAATCAAAGTTTCACTTGTTCGATCCGGTACCACAGCCATAAAACATTTGTTCGAATCCCTTTCTACACCTCCAAAAACCCATTCACCCTCAACCCTCTTTCCCCTATAATATTTTCTTTTCCCAAATTTGGATTTATCAATCTCAACATTTTTACCCGGCCCCCCAAGTGTAACACTTTTATTCACAAGAATGCAAACACAAACCTCCCTACAAAAACTCATCCAGTCTGTCGTGGTTTGCCTGGCGATATCGGCCTCTTCCATAATAAATGAATGGGTGCAACCCTTCACCCACATGGCCGTCGCCAATAAAATCTTCGACAAATCCATCCGAGAATTTGCAAACCATGAATTAGCCCTAATGCTTAGTTTACAATAAAGCCCTTCCCTTCTACAAACCCAAATAACCCCATACCACCGATGTTGCCTCTCTGTTAAAATCATATCCTACCCGCATTCACCACGCTTCCGACATTCAGCAATTAAATCCATTTTCATACACCATTCAACACATGCTTTCGCTCCCGAACGTTCTAAATCGAAAAAAAAAACTCAATTTAAGGGATTCCTCATTTGTCACATTCAAACCAGAAATTTTAGACAACACGAAAAATCGGAGAAAGTAAGAAAAAAAAAAATACTTAACAAGACTTGAAGAGCAGAAGAAATCAGAAGGTTAACTTCTCTAGTATAACTCAGGAAAAGCTTCCATCACAAGAGAAATAGAAGAAAGTGAGAGAAAAATATGTTACAAGACTCCCCCGCGAAAAGCTGCACTAATACCTAATTGGTTGATATTCAAAATTAATTCAAATCTGATTGGTTGATAATTACATCACCGACATCCCCCCCCATTCTCTTCACAGGGTTGCCATACATTGGAGTCGTATTGGGGTTGCCATATTGGCATCTTAAGCTTTAAAATTTGGCGCCAAACTTGGCGGTACCCGTCTCTAGGATTTAGCCCCGCTTTTTTTTAATGCTTTATATACTAGTAAAGTACCCGTAAGGAAACCCGTTGATGACCCAGCATGAACAACTGTAAGTCTATTTTTCGAATTAACATTTGCTTTAGCTCCCAAAACTGTGTCATCTTGCCAACATTTCTTAAATGTCTAATTGCTGTCTACCCAATACCAGTTTCATCAATATAGACAATCGGTCGTCCAGCTTTCTTGTGACATCTCATTTCTCTCAAATATCTGTGTCTCCAAAAAACAATATCTGGTCTTTCCCATGAGTACTTTTCTATTATTCACGCACTTCTTCTATCGGAAATTCATTGAATGTAAGACTTTGCACAATGTGTCTTTTTGCCACGAAAATCCAATTTTTTCTTTCAACACGAGTAGTAATTTTTTGAGGGATGGTACTTTCCTTTCTTTTATGTAAAAGTCTTGAATTGTTTGCCGTATAACACACTTGTCAAAGTCGTCTATTTCACAGTTTCGCTCACTAGGTCTTTTACGGTGTTTACCGGGTGATTTTAAAACTGTCGATGAGCCCGATGATGAAACTTCTTCCTTATTTTTTTTATGGTAGCTTCAGAAATTCCATTTGCTTTAGAAGCCCTTTTCAGAGCTTGTGGGAGTGGAATTAACGCAGATTTCGATGAAGCTTCATTGGAACAAAATTCCGCAACATTATATACAATTTTACGTGCCTGCGATTTCAAAATTTCAACCTTCCTTAACTTAATGGCCATCTTACAAGTTTAGCAAATTAGCAAAATCAATTAAACCAGTAAGGAACAAATAATTTTAAAAGCGAAAGCAAAATAAACACAAGGATAAGATAACGCGTGCAACTCTTTTAAATCCGAGAAGACGAATGACGTGATGTAACCTTTAATTCCGCCAATTCCCTACACGCTTAATCCCCATTAGAAATGAACTAGTCTTGTTACTACAGCGACCGCCACTTGATAGACTTCTTGGCGGGAGCTATTCTTGTGATCGACAGACAGTAACAAGACGGATTACAGTAAATAAACCTAGTGCAATAGCTAAGAAATAAATTTATTATCTTCATTCTGACATAACTGCATTATATGCAAATTACATTAATTAAAGTAAGAAAAATGCAAAGACAGAAATTATTCTTTTAGATAATTTTTGAAATTAATGTAGTAAATCAAGAATTGATTCCCTTATTTACTAAATAAATTTAGTCTTTATGCTATGACAATACAGTCATAATGCTCATATTCAAAACACAGGGCTTTTATTTTACAGGTCAAAGAAAATTTCAGGAACTAGGTAAAATGGATTGTAGTAAATAAAATTGTAATATTTAAGTCATAAATTTCTTACTATCCTTAGAAGGCAAAATGAATCTAAATATTATTTGGTACGACCGGAGTTTAACCCCTGCTTGGCGCATTTTTTAAATATCGCCTACTCGCCATCAACGGTCTTACGCCGTGTTTTTCGAAGCGCGATGTGACCATAAAACACGGCGCAAGACCATGGTTTTTGAGAAAACGATTTTGATACAGTAAACAAAATACCAGTGTTAAAATTTTAAATAATGTATAATAATATTGAAAATTTTAAAACTGTAAAAGAACATTTAAAATAGTAGTTTTTAAGGAAATTAGATACAAACAAAAATGCTTAATGACACATCGTTATTTTCAATAACAGTTTTTTAAGCATTTTTTTCCTCTTGTTTTTTTAAAAATTTTTAACACGTTTTAAAATACTGCAAAAATACTAATTTAATATAGAAAATTTTCACTTACCCATCCATATTTGTTTGATGTGAGCAGCCCATTCACTACACACATTTACTGGCCAGTTGCCCGATCTAATTTATCGACGAGGCGCTTGATGTATTGTCGTCGTCGGCGCCATGATCTCTTACCCAAGGGGTGTAAACTTTAATGATGTCATTCTTGAAAGCCTCAAAAACGTCAGGTCTCACTGAGTGATCATGGTTTTTCCTCCACACATATTCAAAGAGATAGGAATCAAAATAATCGAGCTTATGAGGAGTATTCCTCAAGGCCCTTTTGATCACCCACCACGTTCCTTTGATGGTATTTGTGTGGGCACCAATTTCGCGATCTTTAAAACGTAGATTGTGCTGGACTTGAAGATGTATAAAGCTCTCGTCTTTTAATCAATCGTAGGCTTTCCAGCAATCGGATATGATTTCTGTGCCAGACAACACCCATTCCTTTAGCACACTAACAAGTTCCACAGATGTCCTGTTAGGAACCGATTAAAAAAACATTTTTCGTTCCTCTTTCAATATCACCAAACACCCATTCATCTTCCATACTTCATTTTTCCCAATTTGTTCTCATCTATTTCAACAGTCGCAACCACACCTCCGATCATAGTACTCTCTTCAATCAATACAGTCTGACAAACCTCTCGACAAAAGCTATACCAATCAGTCACTGTTTTATCCTTCAAATCCAATTCAGCCATATTATACTTTTGTTACAGAGAAGATCCAGAGGTCTCACTCTCACTAGTGGCAACTTTTTTAACATCGCCATTCACATACACAGTAGCGCTGTCCCTGTTGCTGCCTGCGACTTGGAACTATTGCGCGGTGGAATGACGTCACCTTTCTTGCATTTATTACATTGACTTTTCAAGGTCTAATTTCAATCTTGGGGTAATATCCCGTAGTAAATTGTTATCTGAAATGATTTTTTTTCATTTATATTCTCCCTTCTTATATAAATCATCTCTGCTTGTTGTGAACTAGTGAAATTCAGATGCATTATTACCATATTTCAGATTAATTAAATTACATTTACACTTCACTATGAAATTCCATCAAATTATTAAAAAAAATTCTATCAGACCAGAAATGATTTTTTAAAGTTCATATGTAAGGTAAATACTTACTTTTAGCTGCTTAAAGAACAAATTTGAAATTTTACAGTGGATGAATTGCATATTATATTAAGTTCTATTATTGATTATTAATTTCCACTTTCTATTATAATATATATATTAGTAGATTTCAAACTGCAATTAATGAATTTTGAAATATTTTATTCTACTTCTAACCAATTTTACTCTGTATTTATATTAGCTTTAATCACTCTCATATATCAGGTTTGGCTACTCTAATTTTACCTATATTATTTTAAGAGTGAAAATTAATTTCAAAAATGTTTTACAAATTCTACCAAAATTAAATACATATATTTAGTATTAAAGAATAATCATGTAATAAATAACAAACAACCCAAATAATTTTGTTTTATTTTATTGAAGAAAAAAATTACTAAAAGCAATCCACATATTACATGGCAAAAAATATTATCGCTCAAAAATCTTAATAAATATAGCATAAGCTCATTTGAAAAAGATATTTCAATTAAAAACGAGGCGTGATTAGTTTTATAAATTTAAAATCTATGAGAAAAAGGTTCTTTTGCAATAACAATACTAATTTTACAAGATAAAAATACAATTGGCTTGAGTCACATTTTTAACATGCTTTAGATGGTAATTTAAAAAGTGGAAAACTGAAAACAGCAAATTGACATAATCATTACTAATTAATTCTCAAAAAATAAAATTGAAAAATTATACATGTAAAACCTTTTTTTAATTTTTTTCGAGAATAATAGGTTGTCATTTCATCATTCATTCTTTTGATATGTTTAATCATCATCCGTATAAAAGAAGAAATAAAAACACTCTGTGCCTTTTCTTTGTGCTCTATGTGAATATTAAAAAACTCTCAAGTAACTTGGTTTAAAACAGTTCTAAATTTCTGATTTATACTATCTTTTTGGAAAAAAAAAAGGCTAAAATTAGTAGAAAAACATTCATGTAATTTAGAAAAGTATTGTAATAAATATGCAGTTGGCCATTTTAGTCCTGATTTACACATGTCATATTCTTTAAAATATATAAAAAATTGTATAATTATCTAAATTTTTTTCATCATTTACTAGTAATTTTCTGCATTTAATACACTTACGGGTAGACAAAAAAACTTTTGCTAAAAATCCTGATACATATGATAAAACATTTTCTTCCACTATATTTAGAGTTCTTATGTTCAAGTTATCCATGTCACATTGTGTCTTTCCTTCATCCAAGTCCTCAGAATTTTCATTTATTAACTTCCACAATTCTTTCTTGTTTAAAGAGGTAAAATCGATTAAAGTAGAAGCATCATCCTCTCAGTTTTTATTTGTTGACTGCTTTAAAAAATTAGTAATTATTACTTTGTGAATAGTATGTCTGAATTCATAAGCATCTGGATTGTCTCGGAAGCCTCCATGTCGTCTTAACAGAAGAAAATGTATTCTGTAAAGAATCTTGATTGAATCTATTGGTAAGGATAAATTTAACTTTGGTGAATAAATATTCCGAAATTCCAATAAAAGTATTTAAAGTTCAGATCCAACCATTTTTGCAGGGTACAACAATCCTCCTATTGCTTTTTCTTGGTCTGAAATGCCATGTTGCTATCCACTCTATCATTTCTTTTCAGAACGAAATATGGAAACTGTCTTTTGTTAATGCACATGATTCTTTCTTTTCATGATAGAATGTTCTTGAATTAACAGAGTCAAATAGTTTGTCAATCTTCCAAAGGAATTCTGCTGTTTCCATTCCTTTGCTCTCAATGCTATTACTGCAACATGTAAATTCAAAGCAGCTGCAACAGAGTGACTTAGTACCTACAGAAATAAAACAAATGTTGTAGAAAACAATTCAGGCAACTTTTTTCTTTTTAATTAAAAAACATTCATATATTATACATTAGTATGAATACGACAGCAATTAAATAAAAGTTGAACTTCCTAGTGAAGGTGAATCAAACAAGCAGAAGTTAATCTATAAGGTGATTTTGAATTTACTATCCATTGAGCATATAAATAAATATTCATCTTTGAAAATAAAACTGAATATAAAGTGAAAATTTTGATCAGACATTTTGGAAAGTTTTACAGAATATAATAAGTGTGGTAGGTTAATCCATAAATGCTTAATTAGATGATGTAGCAAGTTTTAGAACAGGTATGTTGGAATTACTAGTAAGAGAAAATATTATATTATGACTATCTCTACCTGAGCTGCTAGTTTTACGTTCATTGTCTTTAGTCCACACACTTCAATATGTTTTTTGTAAGCTTCCTCCAGGCAGAAAATTTCTAAAAGAAAAAAAAAAAAAGAGAGAAGAACACAATTTCTATAAAATTAAATGTCCACAATATAACCTATTTTATTCATTTTTAAAGATATTATAAAGTTACTATTTTACTTCGATTTTAGAATCCAACTCGTATAATTTTTCAATATGTTTCCATGAAGCATAGCAGGTTCGATGTTCACTTCCAGGTAAAGTATCAATAAAATATATCCCATGGTTCTTTAAGTTGTTTCGCACTGATTTCAAGAGATGTGGAGGATCATACATTGCAAAAAATTTTCTAGAGTTGTGCCAAAAGAAGGGTGCATCTGTAGTAACTTTCAAATCATTGAACAGTGTTCTATTATTTGGACCTGGAATTTACAAGTAAAATACAATTCTAACACAGCAGTGAAATAGCACAAAAATAGGAAGATTTAAAAGTACTAACATATGTATTATTCATATAATAATATAGTTTGGTAAAAAGAAGTTAAAATAGTAGTCAGGTTATAAATAAATTAATTAAAGAAACAAGAGAACTAAAGAGATTAGTAATTCCTAACCTTGATCACTTATAATAGAACTACTTCCAATCCACATGTCTGCAATGTTTCAATTGCTTGCCGTACTAATTTCTCCAAAGGAAAAGCCTCAGAAGGGAAAGTGAAAAAATAACCTAATACCTAAAATTTAAGTTAATTAATTTTTTATTAAATTTATCTTTTTTTGGCAGTAACGTTTATGATTTGCCACATACTTTAATTTAATGTTATTCTTATAAAAATGTATTATTTAAATTAGAGTAAGATATGTGCATTTTTAAATAAAATATATTAAATAATAATAAATTTTTTTATTAGACCTGCTTCCATTTTTTTTTTTTTTTTTTTTTTTTTTTTTTTTTTTTTTTTTTTTTT
>JAPMOR010070783.1:104278-150008 GCA_026543865.1 Argiope aurantia
ACAAATGAAAATTTCACATGTTCTCTAAATAAGGTAATTCTAATTCGTTCAAATTTATTTTCATATTTAATTTCAAAACAATTATTAAACATACCTGCTCTCATCCGACGGAAACTTGAATAATATCAATCCAGGTGTTTCATTCTGACTTCTACAACAAAGACAACATCTAAATTTGCTCTCAGAGAATTTTCTCGATGATTTATTCGGAGTCGCACAAAGTCCGGCGTTCGTATCCATTCTAAAAATATGCAAGAAACACAGTACACAAGGAAAAAAAATCTAGACTTATAAAAAAAGAGGAAATGCATAAAACAAAATAAATCCAAGAAAAATAATAATTTCAAATGCAAAAAAATGAATCAAAAGAGAGTCTTCAAAATTTCAGCAACACGCTCACAACAACAAGAAACACGCCCAATATGGCGGCAAGTTTCGTTTTCGTTTCGAAAATTCGCGGCTTTCGTTTAGTTCTTGTACAAAGGCATCAACAGAGGTGGCGCTACAATCGTTTACCAAACTTACGAAGTGAGACCTCTGGATCTCTTTGTCTGTAACTTTTGCATACACTGTCCTAACCATTTATTCGACAATTTCAAAATATCACATATACTCAGATGACCACAAGAAAAGCAAGAACCCTTCCTTACACTACGAGAGCGATCCTGCGGATTCACTTTAGATTGAGACCTACACTTCCATTCATACCCATCATTCTGCTTGGGTTGCTTACTGCTCTCAGGATCTGTTCTGGAGCGTTTCGAACTTCGCCTGTGCACAGCTTATATGTAGTTTGTCACCAACTGCCGCTAAATCTACATCGCAAAAAGTTGTGCGTCCAATATTTTTTGAGACTGCAATGTCATACTACTCACCCCATGCGGGACATGAATATTCCTGTCGGCATTGGCCGACTATACAATGCTCGTCCCTCTAATATCCCTCCTTTTTACGAGAGGATGAAACAGTTACTTTCCAACTCAGATCTTTGTAATGTCCAAATCCATCCGATAAATTTTATATCCCTCCCACCTTGGGATATTCCACAAATTTCATTTCATAACCCTTTTTCTACTTTTGATAAATCTACAGTTTCACCTTCCATTTTCCAACAAATTTTTAATTATCACCGATATAAGTTTTCAGATTACACCGCTGTCTTCACGGATGGATCAAAAACTGCTCATCATGTGGGATGTGGTATCGCCTTTTCTGAAAACACTTTAAGTATACGATTGGACAATACTCACTCTGTTTTAACAGCCGAATTGATGGCAATTTTGTTTGCCCTTGAAAAAATTTCCACTCTTCAGGAAGAAAAATTTTGTATTTATTCCGATAGTATGAGAGCTCTTGAAGCTCTCGGTCATCATCATAATATGACGCATCCAATAGTTATTGATAGTTTATGTCTTCTACGAACTCTACAATCTAAAGGCTTTGACATAATATTTTGCTGGCTCCCTAGCCACGTTGGCATAAATGGAAATGAGAAAGCAGATGTTGCAGCTAAGGAAGCATCATTATATCTTCAACGACCACTTCCCTATCTTGATGCGAAGAAGTATTTTTCTCATCATATTCATTCATTATGGCAAGAATCGTGGGACCTCCAAATATCTAATAAGTTGCATTCCATTCAATCACGCATTACATTATGGCCAATTGTCCCAGTGAGAGAACTTGATGTCAAACTGACACGACTTCGCATTGGGCACACCCGTTTCACCCATAAACACCTTTTGTTAGGTGAACGGTGTCCAACTTGCACATCATGTCAAGTGAATTTTACCATCGTTCATATTTTAACCGAATGCCCTGTTTTTAACAGTCACCGGTTTCATCATTTCGGAACATTGTACTTGAACATCCATAACTTGATAGGAGAACATCCTCACAAGAACATTTTTAAATTTTTAAAAGAAATTGGGTTTTTACATCTTATCTAATTTTATAATTCTTGAGTATATTTTTTAAAAATTTATATTTTTACAAAAATTGATATTTCTATTAACAAAAATTTTAACATCTAGATTAAAATTATTTAAACTTTTTATCTCACTTTTACCATATGCTTGGCGCAGTATAGCCAAACCTGGCTCTTGCGCCATAAATATCAAACTCAACTCAACTGCTTGGGTTGCTTGGTCAATTTCATTTGCTTCCCACACTTAGGGCATTCATAACTTGAAGCTCTCGTAAATTTTGCATATATACCGACAACATAAGCGTTTTGCACCAATTGCAAAATTTTGATAATTTTTGTCATCCGATTGTTGCAAAAATCATGGAACAACTGTCAGTACTGGTGAACAGAGACTTCGACGTAATTTTCTGCTGGACACCAAGTCACGTTGGAATCTATGGTAATGAGCTTGCAGATCAGGCTGCAAAATTGGCTTCAGTTCCTGTTGATTTCCGTGTTCCCTTCTGTGATATTTCAGGTTATATCAAAAGATATATCTATGAGGAGTGGCAGAAAATTTGGGACACGCAGGTTGATAACAAACTGCATGCTATTCAACCAAAAATAAATATGTGGTCAGTTTTACAAAATCGATGCGCAGATGTAAAATTAATTCGTCTACGCATTGGGCACACAAGGTATACACATCGACATTTACTGTTTGGCGAACGAACCCCTCATTGTAGGAACTGTGGAGTGGTCAACTCTATTGCACATATTCTTATTGAATGTTCTAATTTTACTTCTGATCGTTTAAATTACTTTCATTCGCCCATTTTAAATTTACAGGATTTGGTGGGTGAGAAATCTCACTCAAAATTTTTTTGACTTTTTAAAAGCCATTGGTTTTTTTCATAGTATTTAAAATTTTAAATTTAATTTTATTCATGTGTGAAATCATTATAAATCATAGACCTTCCCAACTTTTGACGTTTTACAATGCATCCTTCTTTTATTTACACATTTTATAATGGAACTGTTTGAAAATACTTGTGAATGGCGCAGCTTGTCCTAAATTGGACCTTGTGCCAAAAACCCTAAACCATACCTTAACTTGAAGCAATCAAACCTTCATTCATACAACAATCTAACTCAAATTTCTTACCATACACAGGCAGCAACGCAAAATATCCACTAGAATATTTTACATCATTCATAAAGCATTCATTCAAATTTTTCTTGTAATCCACACATTCCATAGACATCGTAACAGAGAGGCAAGAGATCGTTCGTAGGAGAGCCAAAGAAAAGAAATACTAGACTTGATTTTGTTAGATGAAATTTGAAAATATAAAATTTTTTGGAATAAAGATTTGTAGAAATAAAATTTTTGTAAGATTTGAAGTTTTGAAACTGTCCAATCATAGCGGACAGCGGATCACGCGAAAGATAAAAGGGTTGCCAGAAGGACCATAGAAAACGGGCCGTTGAAATCTTTGGCGCGTTATCGCTAACTTGGCGAAGGGGTTGAAACTCCGGTTCAACTAAACCAAAATCATACTATAATTTACAATATACAGATAACAAAATTATGGATTTCTCTTCAAAGCAAGAATGTTTAATAGATTACCTTAGATAAAATCAAAATATAGAAAACCTAATTTTTATTTTCTTTACAATAATATTCTAATACTTGTATTGTAATGAACAAAAACGATCAATTTCAGTTTAAATACACGAAAACAATGATAATAGATTCTTTATTAGTCTAAACATTATTAACTTCTCCACCTCGAAATCATCACAAGTCCCTTCTTGTGGTATCAGAACCACTTCGGTTGTTTTCCAATTTTTTGGGAAGAATTCTTGATACAAACAAACATTAAAAAGTTTTGTCATCCAGATTTTATTAGCATAGAACAATTCCTGTATAATTTCGACTTTCCAGCCGTCATATCCGTGAGCTCCCTTTTGATTCATACTCATTAATGTATTTTCAATTTCATTTGATGTCAATTCATTGATTTCTAATTGCGTGCAAATATCGGGTTCCTCATCTTGGATGTCATCAGTGAACGGGAAATGGTTCTTTAAGATGAAATATCGGCTCTCATCATATGTACTGGGCAATTCTCCCAGTAGTGATCCCTCTGAGTGATCTGCCAAATTTAATTTCCACTCTTTTATCCTTAATAATATTTTTGACTTTTCTGTAAGATTTCTTCTGAATAATATTACTGAGAAAATCTTTAAAACATTGCTTTTTTGTGTTTGAAGAGTTCTCTCTTAAATTTTGCCATTTCACCCTTTCCTGGTGATTAGTCGTTTTTTTTTTTTTTTTTTTTGAAATCGTTTTCTAATTGCTCTGGTTTTGCTACGCATTATACGGAGACTTGGGGTCCACAAGATGGCATCTTTTTGTTTTAAATAAATTTTTGTCTTACAATTGAGTTGGCAGGCTAGATCCAATCCTTCATCTAGCTCATTCATGATTTTTAAAACATAACATTTATTTATGTCGATATCAGCAAAGGAATCCATGAGAATCGAAGATATTAATGTTTTCCAAAGACCATTTTCTTGGGGCAGTTCTATTTCCTACACTATTTTCGAGTTGAAAAGTAATAAATTTAGGGTCGCTTAATGTAATGTCTGAATCAACTTGCCTCTTCTTGTTATGTTCTTGGTTAGAGTTGCCAATCCAGTTCCCCCAAGCAGTTTTTTTCTCATTAACATAGCTTTATTTTGAAATTGTAAACATAGTTTTCAAGGTTAAATAAGCTTGATGTAAGATCTTCTGAAGGTGAACAGTAAATGCAAATTACTGGTAAGTTAAAATCAGATTTAGAAATATTGATTACGATAAAAAAAATCTCTTGCAATTAGTATTGGGATATATTTAATGTTTTTCTCTAATATAATAGCCGTTCTTCCATTTTCCTGCAGATATTCACCTATATAACCTGCTGGAATATCGGCAAGTTGTCCATTATGCATATAAGGTTCTGTAATACAGGTAATATGAATCCCTCTAGATGCAATCTCGTTGCTGCCTAAAATGAATGCTGCAGACTTTGTGTGATTTGGGTTAATTAATGCTCCATTAAGAGACCTAATGAAATTCCTTTCGTCGTTTTCATAAGGTATTCATATCTGGCGTCTGCTTCTGCCAGAAAGTCATTTTGTTCACGAAGTTGCTCGATTCCTTTTTCAGTGTCTTTCTTTTTTGTTTTCTTTTATTGTTGTTTCATCTTTTAAAATAGAATTATTTCAATTTCATCGCTAATTCTTTTAATTTCATCTTTGCTTGTTACTTCGATAACTATTCCTCCCTTATTGAGGTTTCTGATACTTCGGATTCCAACCTTAATTTTTACCAGATTGATCCTAAAAAAAGGATAAGCCTTATCATTTCTTTTTCTTCGAAAGGGTTGAAGAGGGAAGAGATGCAAGGAAGCAGCCAGCCAGTGTCAACTGAGGTCATTCTGCCTCAGAACTCTCCTTTTTGGATTGTGAGACCTGCAAATTTTAAATCCTAACAATTTTTAGTACACTATTTGCCTAATAATTTATTTTAACAAAATAGCATATTGACCTATTCCTATAGAACAAATCGAAGGGAATGGCAATTCCTCAAATAATGAACTTTCTAATCTTCAACTGCACGATGTCAGGGCGACATTTAAGATATTACGTATTACATATATCACAGCTTTTCTTTTTTCGTTCTAATTTGAACCTCTACTCTAGACTAGATTTGAACCTCATATGTAGTCCCGGCTTCTGATTTGAACCTTCATGGGTTTTAATTCGAACCTTTTAAGTTGTTTTGTTCTGATTCGAACCTTTATTTGAGAATAGGCTATGAAATCCTAACTAGTATGAGTAGTCATGTGTTTCATTATTAATCACTGCTTTATTTGAGTGACTGCCGCGTGATTTAGAAACACTTGTCTGGTGCTGTTTGATTTACTTCAAAATTTACAGTAGATGGTGGCATTGTTCGTGAAATATTTGCTGAATAAATTAGCCTGGTTCTGCTGTTTCGCTACTTTGTATTACCAGGGAATCTTAATATTTAATTTCGTTAAAGTTTTATTTGTTTTTTCGTGTGGAGCTAAAATGGTAAGTCTTATTAAGTTATATGAATTGATTTTCTCGCCTTCTTAAACTTAAATCAACCATCTAGGTTTTAGTAATCTTGAGCTAGGATTTTAATATCCATAGACATAATGTTTTTCTTATTTCACCTTTTAAATATTTCGATACATAAGAAATTTTGATAAGCAAAGTATATTGCTATTTATGTATTGCTTTGAAATATGCGTTTGTCTAATTAAGGATTTGCAGTCTCGCAAATTATCCATTTATTTTGTAATAATTTGTCTGTCTTCAGTTTGAAATGAATCGTTTATTCTCTAGTCGTAATGATTTGTTCTTTCGTGTAAGATGGAATGGATAATTAAATGTAGATAAATAATTTGAAATTTAATCTTGAATAGTTGTCTCGGCTAGTTTTTTTAAAATGAGGTTTCTTCTTATTTGAATATACTTAAGCTTATTATTGTCCCGCTTTCTGAATGTAGAATATAAAGTTGGATATTGAAACACTGTGTATTGCAATTCATCCATTTTTGCCTTCTTTCACTTCTGTATAGTATGAGGCATGAAGAACTTTAGATATGAAAATTGAAGTACTAATTGTTAATCTTTGACTACTTTTGTACATGTGTTCTATAAAAGCATGAATATTTATACGATTTTACGTTAATATTTAGATTCAGAATATTGGATTTTTTTCTTTCTAGTTCGGCTCTACCATTTTTTTTTTTTTATTTTTTATTCTTGCTTCATGCTGAAGCACTGATTGCCAATCAAAGGCAATAGCACTTTTCTGAAAGATATATATTTTCGAGATTGTAATTTTGCAAAAGTTCTTAGTCTTTCACTGTAAATTTGAAATGTGAATTATTTCTCGGGTATTCCTTAAGCTGTTAATGGAAAATTTCATCTTTACAGATCGTTTTATGAAATGAAAGATTGTATACAATTGAAAGTTAATATACTATTTTTTCCATATCGGAATTTTTTTTAATATCTATTCTTAACCCAATTTTTCGCAAACTTGGTTTTTGGCCCTATCAGTTGCAAGAAAATTAATCCAATAACTTAGTTACTCTTCAATTAAATAATTTGTAAATCTTATCAAGCAATTTTGTATCGGTTATCTTCTGTGCTTTCAAAATTTATTTCTGAGAAATCTGCTTCAATTGAAGTTTAACGGTAACTCTAACCGGGAGCTAGCTTATTGTAATTTATTTTCAAGCATTTTATAGATGTTTATAGTTATAACTAAATAGTTTGGGATGGAAATGGAACAAATCTAAATGTTCGCCTTGAAGTTTTGTTTTTAATAAATGGTAAATATGGCTATTTTTACGAACATGAGGATTCACGCTACATAGTAAACTTTACTCCACTAGCAGGTCTAGAATGTTCGGAAAGAGATTGGCATCAAAAGATTAAAGTTTTGAAATGAAAATGTTTTAGTAATACTAATCTGTAACTTCAGGTTTTGCATGTCCCATTTAAAACCGTGACATATCGCCCATTAAATGGTGAATTTGATCCAAATGTGGCATCACAAATACGAATAAGTTCGAAGCAAGTCCATTCCAATGGAACTGCTGTTTAAATGTAGGCGATAATGAATAAACTGTTGCAGGAGTTTCCGATAAAAATAATGAATTAATATATTTTCATTCGGATTAATCTTGTCAATTTTTTGCAATTGATATTCACTATTTTAGATTGCTTCTGGTGAACAACGTAAATCATTACACGGTTGTTATGACCAACATTAATGGCAAGTTTCTAAGTATAAAGTATCTTAAAAAATTCGTCAGTCAAGTTGGGAAAAAAATGGTCATTGTTATTTTATCAATTTAAAATTATATCCACTATTTCAATAATTACGATGCAACTTTTAATCTTCAATCGCTTCATACAGAAAAATCTTTAAGAAGTGTGCTCTTCTTATATTAAAGATGAAGATTCAAATACATGGTGGTTCTATCGAGTTAAATCGGTTTTAATACCGTCCAGTTTTTTGTGCGTGTCAGTTTTGACTGGGAAAAAATATGGCAATTGATCAATAGTTCCATCTTAAGCAGGATCATTCAATTTCTTGAAAGCTTTTGCTTTTTGTTAAATCAAATATTTTTAAACATAAGCCAACATTTTGTCTCTCAATATTACTTGGTTATATAGATTTAAAAATTAATTTTAGAGCGTATTTTTCAACGGATTTTGACTTTTTCTGTATATTTCTTGAATGATCTAAAGATGCATGCATAATTTTACCAAAATTATTTAGAGAAACTGAAAGGTATTTGTTTGCTAGTTTAACAGGCATTTCGATTGCATTGATAATACGAACTGAATCAAATAAAAGGAAATTCATCCTTAAGATATTAATTTGGTATCTACGATTTTAATTGTCAGACTGGTAAACGTATTTCTCTTTATTCTGTTATCTGAAATTGCTTTATATCCACATTCTTGTTTTAATAAAATCGCTTTTTATCAAATCTAAAAGTTGATCAGAATTGAAATTTTTCGCTGGAAATAAGGCAGCAACATCTTTGTCTTTAAAATTAACAGATGAAATCGTAAATATTCCTGCACTTGAAGCGTTTTTAAACTTTTATTTACACTCAATCCAGTTAGTTATTTGGAATGGTAGCGAATGTGTGGTCTATTTATTTCATCTAGAAGCAGGTGTACAATTCTTTCTGGTACACTCGGCTACAAACATTTTTCTGATGTATTTTTTGTGTTCTGTACCATCTGTGCTTGCCTGTAAAGATATACAGAAGATATTTTTCGAAGGTACCTATCTTTAAGCAACACAAATGTCGCCGGAACGTAATTCATTCTAGACTGCCGTAGATTTTATGAAAGCAAAAGGTCCACGAAACTTGCAGGCGGTGAGGAAGTTAATTTCAACTGCTCGTAATAAAATTGAATAGCAAAACTAAGAGAATCATTTTCTTTTGAATCAGTTAAGAGTAATTTTATATCGAAAATATTTCCAAGGGAAACATTTTCAATTTGAGAATACAGTTGCTTTTAATTGTTGGTCTTCATTCATGAAAAATATCCAAGTCATACTCCGATAGTCAAGTTTTTATTATTGAAGAAAATATCTATTTACTTTAGAATCGATTGTGAAACTGGCTTTAATTTCTAAAGGAAAAAAATTGGGTTTCAACTTGTATTAAATTCAGGAATTAGTTACTATAATTCCCAAAACTTTTATTTATATCTGTGCTTTTAATTAAATCATTAAAACAAGAAATGATGAGAATTTACATTCTTATTTTTATCATCTTTGTGACTGAATTTCGCGCCGCATTTCATGATCTTTTATTGAAGACGATGCATTTGCTTGAAAATAGGCCAGATACAGAGGCAAGTTTGGATAAAATGCAAGGAATAGATTTAGGTTTCACTCAGAATCTTTTGCTTGTTTTACTTCCGTACTACCATGAGGTGGTGAATGGATATATTCTTTAATTATATAATTTCTTGAAGTGATGGATACAAACGGGTCAAGACGTTAAATCTTTTCTGGGTATTTTTTGAAGCCACTTTTTCCTTCAATCTGCATCATTAGAGAATTTAATTACTCTTATATTTTCTATAGTTGGAGGATGATTTTGTTGTGTACCAAATTACACAATCGAGTGATGGCAGTGTCATTTTTAATGGTTAATAATAAAAGTAGATTTATTTACTCCATTGATGTGAAAAATAAATTTAAACATTGTTCACATTTCCAAAGGGACAAATTCCAAATAGCTCCGATATTTTTATAAAATCTTGTAATCTTATAAAATTTAATAGTTTTATACATCTGAAATAAGTTTCTTTTTGAACTTTAGTGGCTATCGACTTGTTTACAATTGTTTTAAAAAGTAAAATATTTCCTGCGAAGAAAGGTTTAAGGAAAAATTGACTTTATGCCAAATCGAATATTTTTTAAGCAAACAAAATAATTCTATCAATATTGCACAAATTGAATTATGCCAATCGTTTAACCACTCTTGTTTACACTCTGCAATAAAGTCTTAAGCCTAAAATCTTTTTTCTCTTAGCATTAATATATACTTCACGTTAAAACTTATAACTCGGAAAAAAATACTGCTATTAAAGAAAGTCTTGATTACCTGCATGATAATCGAATGTGATACGGTACTTCGTTTTAGTATTCCAGAGGTGATGTCACAGAATTTTAATGCAAAAAGTTCTCAAAATTCTTCAAGCACAAACAGGCACTAGTGACGATGGACAACAATTGACCAAAGCTGAAGACGTTCCATTGCTTACTCAAACGATAACAGCGGTAAAGGTCACTGTTCTAGGCCCATAAAACTTTTATTGCTCTTCTTTCTCAGAGTCCCGGAACTAACAAATTTTGCAAGATGGTGCAACAGTCCTATATTTTATACATTCCTGTTGAATGTCCACGAATTTCTCAACAGCGTCCTTTTTCAAAAATAAACCTCACCCTAATTTGGCGCTTTGCTTTCCAAAACTCCTCATGTTAACCGTTTCGGCTTTTTAAAAATATTTTTTTATAATCGTATATAAACATTAGCCATGTTTCTTGGTATTTTTCCATACCTTGCATCATTGTTGCAACTTTTTCATGACTCGTGTTATTTTTTAGTCGTTTGAATTTTGTAGACATTCCATGAGTGTAGTGCAGCTTAGCCAAAGATTTCTTTTGTACCATAAAACACAAACTGCAACTCGATTAACATTGGTGAAATTTCAGAATGGAATCGAATCAATCTTCAATGATGGAACAAATGTCAATAAACGCTGGATGTAATGAAACGATGATGCATGATATCTTGTCTAAAAGCTTAGTTCTGCTACCATTTATCATTGGAATACTAATGCTTTATTGCTTCATATATTAAGGATGAGAATATATAATCTTGCAGAATGTTTGAAGCGGATAAATATTAACGCTTAGTTCTATTGTTCCTTAGCTTTAAGCTTTACTAAATTTTATCATCATGAATGTATATTTTTCATATCATTCTTTGTCATCGTGTATAACCATTGAAACTTCGGCTTACAATGGTGTGTATATATCATTGTTAATGATATTCCGAAATATGATAAAAAGTTAATGTAAAGTGTTAAATGTTATTTAAGTGAACCTGTATCTGAACGATTGAAACCAAGTTGCATTTCTAATTTGTCGTGAATTTCCGTGGCTGCTTTTATTTTTGAAAAATGTGTTGCCATGGAAACTGAATTTAATTAATCTACATATCGAAAATGTTTTTCTGGTCTGATGTCGTGCAATCTTTACAAATGATTGGTATGCTTATCCTCTTGCTTCCTTTTCAGCCGAACGTTCAAGAAAGACCCATACCTCTAACTGAAACTAATGTGGCTGCATCCAGTAGCGAAAAGAGAAGAGGGTCCGATAGCAGTGGCGGTAGTGGTGGTGAGCTTCCTTTAGGGTTCCCTTCCCCTGCTCCTACTCCTGAACCAGCGTTTAATAGGAACTTACTCATATGCGGCCTGGTTGCATTTGTGGCTCTTCCATTGGCTGGTGCGGCAATCTACTTATTGATCGAAAGCTTGAAAAAGAGGGATGGATAATTTTAATGAATTTTGATTTTTCATCAGAATGAATATTAATTTGATTTTTTTATTAATTTAAATCTAGTTTTTAAGCATCTTTATGATTCCAAATAAAATAACTTAAATTTTTGATTATTCAAAACAAATTGTTTCAATAAATTGTCTCTTGTGTACATTTAACCTTGAAATTATTTATACATCCGAACTTAAAATGCGATTTTACGTAGTAATAGTTAACATTTTGAATTAAATAAATGTTTTTTACATTCTCGTATATGAATGTCATAGTATTGAAATCGTCAAATTCTATTTGTATTCTGTATTGCAGATCTCCTTGCATTTTAACCCGACTATTTCTGTTTGTGAGCACATGATACAAACACCGATATTGATGGGTGAAGTTTGATATATTGTCCTCTCGCGAATTTCGTAAAATTCTATCAAATTTAGAGTGTAAATTAAATTCCCCTACTATAACTACGAAACGAAGAGAGCTAGGTGATTTAAAATTAGATTCAGATTTAACATCTGTATGTGGCTGCTTTTTAAATTTGAATCCAAATCCATCGGAGGTTGTTAATGTGCTCTTCATAAGCATGTAAATGCTACTACTCAAACGCAGTGACTCAAATATTTGAAATTCGGTACGGGATTTTGTGACTGCAACTGCAGTTCCATTTCCAATTTATGCTTTGCCAAGGTTCATACATCAGGCATGAATTCAACATTTTTATTGAAGATTTACAATTCTTAACTATTATTCGCTAGTGCTACGCAAGATTCGCTGACAAGATCCGCGCTTTTATGCGGCGAAAACAACTCTTGCGAAAGTATGCGATAAAGTTTCGGAGAGACTGATTAGCTATTGCTCTTTGTTGTCCTTTTTTAATATATATATAAGGAAGGAAAATTTCTTTTCGAAAGATTGATAAATGACATTGATATGAGGAAAATTCCTGCCACAATTGAGAACGTTTTCTTTATCTATATTGTACATTTAGAATCCTTCATTTTATTTCATCCTTCGTTCCTAAGAGGCTGACATTACCCGTTTGAAATAACAAATTTCCGGGTTGTTGTACAGTTTTATTGGCGCAAGAGCCATTCTTGGCCATATTGCGCCAAGCGTATGGTTTTTAGTTTCATCCTATATTACAAGATATTTTACTAAAATTCAGAATAGAAAGTTCTGATAAAAATTGGAGATTTTTTTTAATAAAAAAATTCTTTAAATTCAAATTTAACATTGAGTAAAGACAACAAAATTACTCCAAAAGAGGAGAAAAAAGAAATAATGCTGTTAAAAGCTCAGTAATAGACAGTTGAATGATGAAAAAAATGTCAGATCCAAGTAAAAAAAACCGGATAGATTTTAAAAAGTTAAAAATATTTGGATGGTATGTTTCACCCACCAAGTCTTGCATGTAAAGTGACGACGATGAACATTAAATTCAGTACATTCGATCAAAATGTGTTGAACGCTAAGTTCAGTATTACATGTGGAACACGTTGTCGCTCTCTCACCAAAAAGCAGATGACGGTGAGTATAACGAGTGTGTCCTATACGGAGGCGAATCATTTTGACATCATCATCGCGTTGTGGAAGAATGGGCCATAAACCAATCGTGGGTTTGATGAAATGTAATTTATTATTGATCTACAGATCCCATGCCATCTGCCATTTAGAAAAGATTTGACATACAAGAGACCGCTTAGCATCACAATATGGAAGCGATTGCGATAGAAATGTTGCAGATTTAGCTTCAAAGTCTGCCCTTTAATTTCCGGAAATACCTGTATGACCTGGTACCCAACAAAAAAGAATTTATAAACTCCTATTTTCTAGGAGTCGTAATGTACACAAAATTTGAATGGCAATTTGGTGCATCTGATAGTGATAATGAGTGTTTCTAAAGCACTCAGACTCAGTATAAATTATAAAATTGCGCTCAGAAAGAGGCAAGATTTCGCGAAGAGCACAGAAGATCGCCACCAACTCAGCTGTGAATACAGAGGAATAATTGTGTAGGCGATAGCTCAGAGTATCAGCTGGAATTATGATGCCGCAGCCGACATGCCCATCTGATCTGGAGCCATCTGTAAAGATTGGCGTAAAAGAATACTGACATCGATGATAATGAAAAAGCTGCTGGTAAACAATAGAAGCAGTAGAAGACTTATCGAATCCTGCAAATGGATTCAGAAAGGAGAAGTATGGGACATCCCAAGGTGGAAAGCAAAATGAATCAATTGTCATGATGGTGACATTTGAAAGACCCGAATCACGCAAGAGCAATTTGGCTCTCACTGAATGGGAGAAGGACGGGCATCATATAGTCTACGAAGGCTAACTGGAAGATTCATTTGACAAATAGGGTGATTAGGAACAGATTTTGTACGGTAATAATATGAAATGGATAACTTCAAACGCCTTAAATGAATAGGAAGTTGATGGCAAATAACATACAGGCTCTCTACCGGAGAGGTGCGAAACGCTCCGGAATAGACTCTTAGAGCATCATGGTGGATGGCATCCAGTCGCTTCAAAACTAAAGCTTTCGGGGCCATACACCATGCAGCCATAATCAATGCGAGAAAGGATGACTACTTGATAAATACGTAGGAGGGAGGTTCGATCAGCTCCCCAAGATATTTTAGACATTACTTTTAAAATATTCAATGATTTTTCACACTTCTTACGTAGGTGTAAGATGTGCGGAAGGAAGGTGATCTTCCGATCGAGAATCACTCCCGAAAACCGTATTTCATTCAAAACAGGAATAGGGGTATTTTTAATGCAAATACTCGGATCCTGGTGAATGTTTCTTTTCCTGCAGAAAGGAACGCATCTGCTCTTCTCCGGAGAGATGGTATGTCCATTGCTATCGCACCAATCTACAAATTTATTAATGACATTTTGCAATCGTCTTTCTATTAAATTCATATTACTGCTTTCGCATGAGATCTGCAGATCAACATAAAATGATCCCTGAACAGATGAAGGTAAAACAAATAAAACTTGACTAATGTGAATAATAAAAAGTGTAACACTGAGGACACTTCCTTGCGGAGCTCCCTCAGCTTGAATAAAAGAATCAGAATAAAAGTTACCTACACGAACTTTAAAAGTCCGATGTGATAAAAAATTCTGTAAAAATATGGGATGGTTTCCCCTAAAACCAAAGTTAAAAAGTGTTGAGAGTATGCGAAAGCGCCAAGCACGGTCATAGGCCTTCTCCATATCGAAGAATATGGAGACTAGGTGGTTCCTCCTGACGAATGCGTTGCGTATTTGGATTTCCAATAGTATGAGGTTGTCAAAAGTTGACCTAACTCTACGGAAACCACTCTACAACGGCGAGATGCATCCTCGTTTCTCCAATTCGTGTATGAGACGTGCATTGACCATTCTCTTAAAGGTTTTGCAGAGACAGTTTGTCAGAGCAATCGGTTTGTAGTTCAGAGGGTTGGATGCTTCCTTACCAGGTTTTAAGATTGGGATCACAATAGCCTCGCGCCATTGTGAAGGGTATTTTTGTTCAGTCCATATTCTGTTAAATAATAGTAACAGATTTGAAAGGGAAGTTGAATTCAAGTGGCGGAGCATATTATATGTGATCCCATCTGGCCCAGGGATTGTGTCATGAGCCTTAGATAAGGCCGTCTTCAGTTCAAACATCCGGAATTCAGTTATATGGAAAAGTACATCGGTCATTAAAGCGCAGAGGCAACCGTTCCGCGCGATTCTTAATTGCCAGAAATGAAGAGCTATAAGAATCTGTTGCGGACACTTGTGCGAATGCTTGGACGAGAATATTGGCAACATCTAATGGAGCTGAGTGCGCCACATTTCCTATATTTAAAATAGGAATGGAGGTTTCACTGTATATCCCATTAGCAGCCTTAACTTTTTTCCACAAATGTTTACTGGTAATGGAAGATGTGATAGATGATACAAACTTAATCCATGATTCCCTTTGACTACGACGACGACGAATGCGACGGGCTAGGGACTTGGTACGCTTAAAAGCAACAAGGTTTTTTGTTGTCGGGTGCCTTCTAAAAATATTCCAAAGTCGTTTTTGGTTTTTATAGCTGTCGCGACAAGCTTCATTGCACCACGGTCTACGAAATTTTCTTAGACGTGGTGAAGTCTTCGGAATGGTCGCATTTGCGGCACTTATGTTATCAACGACATGTTGCACTGCTTCCGTGATGTCGCAAGTATTGACCATGATCTCGGCGATTTCTGCCAAATGACATTTGCCAATCGCATGAAAGCACCCCAGTCTGCCCGCTGGAATAGGAAACGGGGAGGACAATGAGTCACACCACCTCTATCAGCATGGGAGACAACAATAGGGAAATGATCACTATTATAAAGATATCTCTGCTCACTGCAAAGGTCAGCAATGGCAGAAGTTCAGGAGAACATATTGCCAAATAAATTGTATGGAAGCTACGTGTAGGCTCGTGGAAGTACGTCTTCTCATCGTTATTAAGCAGACAGATACAGTTATTAGCAATAAACTGTTCGATCTGCCGCCCACGAGAGTTTGTACTATCCGAACCGCACAAAGTACCATGTCCGTTGAAATCTCCGAGAATAATAAAAGGCTTAGGAAGCTGGTCCACTAAATCATCCAGATCTTGTTGACGAATGACATCGTGAGGAGGCATGTAAATACAACAGACTGTGACCACAGCCTGTAGAGCTGTATTCAAAGTGAGAGATGTGCTTGGATATAAATTTGATGTGAAGATACAGACATCACCAGAACTGTGAGAGCCAGTGCCAGCATCTTTCCGAATACAGTTATAACCACGCAATTTAATGGGAATGTTTGGTGTCAAAAAGGTTTCTTGAACACCAATGCAAGCAGGATGAAATTTGTTTAAAATGGACTTTATGTCAGAAAGTCTGGACCAGAGGCCGCGACAATCCCATAATAAGAAGGTACCCATTAAGAGGTTCTTTTTGCGGGAAAATTTGGAACAGTGTTAAGGGGTTGCGAGATATCGCGACTTATCCTCTTCTTCTGATGGATGAAGTGATATGAGTTCAGGGCTTTTGGACGTGCCACCAAAAATTGATGTTAAGTCCTTGTGGACTATGCCCGATTAGCAAGACCAAGAGCGACTCAGTTTTTGAAAAGGGATTTTTTTAATTTTGGAGGAAGGTCTTTTTCAGATAGGCCACGTTTAGAAAGTTTTAGTTTCCGAGATTTATTAGGTTTCGGTTTTTGTTTGCAAGTTTTTGATTTGACAGGCTCAGGAGCACTGGTATTTGAATTTTCCGTTTCTGAATCAGATGCTTTTTCAGGATGTTTTTTTATGGGAATTGTGTTTTGAGCAATTTGGGCAAGAACAGTTTTCACAAAAGGACTTTTGGACCGCAGATGCATAGCTAAGACCGGGTTTAGGAGTCTGGGCCAGAACTTTCCGTCTGGCTTCCGGGTATGAAATATTTTCTTTTATTTTAGTTGCAACTATTCGTTTTTCCAGTTGCCAGCATTCGCATAAACGAGAAATGATGTGTGGTTGCCATTGCAGTTTGTGCACTTTTCTGGTGCAGTGCACTGCTGGCAATCGTGGCCTTTTTCTGCGCAGCGGGCACAAGTGATAGTCCCTCGGCAGTTAGTTTTCGAATGCCCAAAACGCTGGCATTGAAAACATCTCAATGGATTGGGGATATACGGGCGTACAGGTAATTTTATATAGCCAGCACATATATATTCAGGTAAGTGATGGCTATGGAATGCTAGAATAAAATGCTTTGTTTTAAGGAGTTGTCCATCCCGCCTAATTGTTATCTTTCGTACATGTGTCACTCCCTGCGACTTTAGTTCTTTCGTTATTTTTTCTATAGGTACATTAAATAACTCTCCGCATGTTATTACCCCTTTCGAATAGTTTAGCGATGCATGTGAACAGACTGTAACTGGTATTGTGGCCAAAGCTTTTAGTTTAATGATTTGCTGGGCTTGCTTTTTAGAGCATACTTCAACCAGCAAATCACCTGAACGCATTTTGCGGATTGATGCAACTTCGCCAACTGTCGCCGATATTGCTTTTTGGACCAAAAAAGGTGAAACCGAGTTAAATGTATCGTTTTTATCGGATACTCGCTTGATAACAAAAAGGAATCAAAATGGTGAGTGAAGGATTTGTAATCAGAGTGATGCCCACGGAAGGGAGATTTCTTGGAGGAACCCATATGACATTGTTGAATTTTCAGGCCCGACGGCACCGCCCACCACGGAGCCCAACAAGGGAAGGCAGCCACCGGCTCTGGCCATTCCCAGCCTCGGCGCTTACCTTAGTGCTAGCCGGAACCTATACGCTCGGAGTTACCCCCGGGGAAAGTGACCACCCTTAACGCCAAGCCCAAGGAATAACCCTTTCGCTTGATCCCAAGCAGACTAGCCACTAAGGTGACCAGCTACCAGCCGATTGATGCACAGTGCACCACCCGTCTTTCTAATGGGTGGCCACGCACTGCCAACACGTGGGGTTTTGGCTGTCCATGAGAAGCAGGAAGCAAACAGAGCGGCGACAGCTTCTCATGGAGAGCTCCCTCGCTTGCCGTCGAGGGAAGGAAAGACAGCAGAAAGCGTAGAGGAGAGCGAAATTAAAGAGAGTAAAGATCCCTGGGTACCTCGGGATTGGGACACCCGTACTCACCTATAGCAGGTGAGCCCTTGAGGGGAACAAATTTCCGGGATTATGATCTTGAATTACGTTTCATGCGAAAATCCTCTTCAATTGTAGCTACTCCATTAAGAACATGTCTAATAGTTTCAGCTGAGGTCCTTCTCGACCGAACATTCAATAGGAAATTTCTTAACTTCGATAATGCGAGAAGTTAAGGCATTTCGAATTTTCTTCTGGCCTTATTCATTTTCTTTCCCCCATTAGCATTTAAGTCCTCTGTGGCTTCTTCCTAGAATCTAATTCATTTTTTTTAATAGGCGTTTCCTTTCGCAATCGGTGTCGTATTTCCTTGCTAGATCTTATTTCTAATGATGGTGGATGTACATATAAATTTTAAGTGCAGCTATAAAAGCATGTTCCAATTTTTCCTTTTTTCCAGAAATTAAAGAGAATCTACAAATAACTTGTATTTTAAAATTGTTATAAACGTTATTTAATCGGAAAAACTTTATATTTCAGTAACTTTGAATTCATTGTTATTTTATTGCGTTTCTAGGATGTGTAGAGCTCCAAGACTATAGCACCAGTTATTGTGTATTTTCACAGAGAACATTCCTCTCGATATTGTATTATTGTACTTGTATATGCAGTAAAAATTTTTGAATACTCGAGTGAAAAATGTATTAATCTTTCTCTTTACTGAAATCATGGGAGGAAGCTTATAAGAAGAGGTATCAAATGTCTCGTCAGTGCATGTATAACTTTTTTTAATCGGTTTAGTGACAAAAGTTGGCAATTCCAGGAATAAAGTTCTCCTTTCAATTTCTTGGAATTAAGATTTGGCTTAATGACGCAACTCGAAATTAATTCCATTCATTTTCTAATGGTGTATTCGATTCAGTATATATTATTGCATCATATTTTTTTTGAAACTCTTGAAAACAACGGAATTCAACTATACACGGATGTGATATTTAAAATAAACTTTGCCATTTACTGAAAACAGAACTCTTTTTGTTTCTAAATCTGGCTTCTGAATGTTCAATGACATTCGAACAATTAAATATTTTCAAAGTATTATTGTCACTCTTTAAAAAAAGAAATCTTGGATATAACCAAATAATTTAGAATCGTTAGTTTTTCTTTCATTGTCAACTAAACTGTTAAACGTACATTCCTGATTGAATCAAAATCTGCCAAAGCGCCCTCAGATTGCTTTAAATCTCATTCGGCCCCAAACCATTTTCATTGTTAAAGAGAATTCAGACACCCAGTTGATTTGTCACTTATTGCTTACCTGCTAGGGAACATGTTCGATATAGCGGACTTCACTACTCCTAGATATCTTGGGAATCTGTTCCGCCTTCAAGCTTCCCTCAACTGTCTGCTTTTTTGATTCCTTCTTTTCCTCTGACGGCAACCGAGAGAGCGTTCCCTGCTTGTTTCTCACGGACAGCCAAAAAAAAAAAACCCTTCGCTTTGGCCGTGTTATTCGACTCTTGAAATGGGTAATGTTCTTTTACCCACAGTATTAATTCCTTTGGTAGCTATTCTCTTTTTTATACTGCTATGGGTCAAGCAACAGTGTCGCTTTCATTGGCTTTGCGTTAAGGGTGATCACTAACCTTGGAGGCGACTCCACCATGTAGGTTCCTGCCAGCACCATGTTAGGCACTGGAGATGGGAATACTCGGAGCCTGTGGATGTCATCCTTTGTATGGATCTGTGGTGGGCAGTGCCGTTGGGACTGAATACTTATAAATGCCAGATGATGAAAAACAAACTGGATCCATTCAGATCCGAGTGGCGTAGCATAACCAGATTTGGCTATTGTGCCAAAAAACCTAAATAACCTAACCTGGATCCATTCAGCGGATATCATTTCATAAAATAATCTTACGAGAACCATTTAGATTTGTTTTATATCAACCAACAGAACATCAGCTGATAAGCACTTTTCAACGATAGAGACGTTTTTTATTGAAAAATATATATTCAGTACAATCGGATTTCATTTCGAAAATTCCGCTATCGAGACTTACTTGAGGAAGATTATTCTCGTAGATGAGATCCAGATAAAACTTAAAACATTAGCAATCGTCCTGGCTTTTATATTAAAACAATACAGACTAGACCGGCTATTACCTCAGTAAACACCGAGGCTGAAAACTCGGAGCTTGTTGCTGCCATCCTTTGTAGAGCACCGCTGTGGGTGGTGCCGTGGAGCCTGAATACCTATGTACAGGGTGTTTATTTAGTCCTGGACCTATTTTGATGTTTAATAACTTATAAAATAATGAAGATATAAACAAACTTATGGCATTTATTGATGGAATAACTCATATATTTTCCTTTTCAGGTTTGAATATATTTACTTTTGTAAATATCGTCTGTGCGTGTGGTTAATTTCAGATAATTTCATTTTCCAGTCTAAATATCTGTACTTTTCTAAATATCGTCTGCTTATTAATTGCATTTTCTCTCTTTTGTTTTTGGCAACTATTGCAATGTTATATTTACTTTTGATGTGTTTGTTCTATGTAGTACTTTTGTATGTGATGTTTTATTCGAGCGAATATTAAGGAGAATGCATACACCACAAGAGAAAGCACAGATTTTATGGTGGTTCATAGAAACGAAATCGATAGTGCAAGTACAGAGAATTTTCAGAAGAATCCTCCATCCAAAAACAGCATCTTGCGGTGGAAAAAGAATTGTCTAGAAATTGGAAGTATCGCAGATAAGAAACTTTCCGGACGTCCTTGCACAAGTGATTTTGATGTTGAGCGTGTCAGAGAGACATTTTTACACAATCCTAGAATATCTGTGAGATCAGCGGTTCACATTCATTGACAAGGGTCATGAAACTTTTTGAGTCTGTTTAACCATTTATGTTATTTATTTTAATCTATCTTTATTATTTTATGAGTTATTAAACATCAAAATGGGTCCGGGACTAAATAAACACCCTGTATATTACATGGGCAAAAATCAGCTGCCTCCCATAAGTTAATATCTTGATTAATCGTCTTCCACATTTTTCATATTACTAAGTGCTTTAATTGTCTTAGTAATTTGCAGGATTCTGAGACTACCAGCTCTCACAGAGGACATATAGAACAGTTCATTTTTAATAACTGTCTCTGCTCATTAACGATTAAAACATGCATGTCAACGAACTCGCATTCATTTTCCATTCTATTTATTTGGCTCTTTGCTCTCCTATACCCCTTCCTTTGCTGAATTTTGAAGGAGCAAGTAACCTGTGTAACAAAGATCATTTCCCTCTGATTATGTCTTATAATAGTGTAACAAAATGTCCACAGATTGATATATTCCAACAGTCATATTGGCTTGTATTTGCAAGGAAAGCAGTGATAACTAATGCAATGGTTCTTATGGTGTTACTAATGGGATTAAAAAACCATTATTTCATTACTGGTGTTGCAAACTCTACAATTCTAAACCGAAATTTCGTGAAAAAAATCGCAAACCTTGGTGGAACGACGTTTAGGGACCAAAAGATTTTATGATGGTTTTTTTTTTTTTTTATTTTTTCATCCTACGATTGAAAACCTCATAGCATTTAAAATTGCAAGGGGGATTACACATCGCAATTAGAAGGTATCGTGGATAAAATACGCTTCTTTCATATCCACTGCACCAACTGTGTTGTGGAAGAAAGTTAGAGAGACCAATAGTGTATATATATATAATATGAATTTGTTTTTCCTGCATTAAACAAGGGAAGGATTTTTTCCCTTTTGCCATTCTATACATTATAAAACAAATTTTGCAAACGTTTCCAGCTCGGTTTTTTTATAGCCCAAATTAAAGTCCAGGACTTGTTATCGCTTTTCATTTAATTTCAAATTCCGAATGACAAGACTGTTGTTGCAAAAATTGATTTTTTTCCGCTCAATTTGGCAAGCCATGTATGGGTATTTGGTCTTATTGAAGGATACAAGTTGTGAAGTTTGTTTCTCTGTTTTGCTAAGATGACTTCGATGAGTGAGCAACTGGTGAATTAATAAATAGATATCCCAGCCATAGTGGTCAAACTTTTTGATGTGGAGCCGCCGAAGAAAGGAAATAGACCGTGACCGATTGTAAGGATTGTCTTGCCTCGTCCATGGAGCTGGCGTAAGAGGACAGTGGACTCTATATACATTTCCCCTTAATTATTAACTTGCAGATAATAATTTTTTGGATATAAGTTCATATAATTATACTAAATATCTTTCTAAAAAATTGGTATACTTTATATATTTTTTAAAGAAAATAAATATATTTAAATTTTTCACTTTATTTTCCATATAACTACTTATAAAAGCATTTCAAACATATTTAGGCATTGTTTTGTCATTTCATTGAAAGTTTTAGGTTTATTGAAAATGAAACAATCTAAATGAAGCCAGAATATAAAATGAATACCTAGATTTATTTTAGTATTCGTCAGAATTCTGCATAAGAAATTTCATAAAACTTACTCAAAAATTAGGAAGCATGGGAACATTTTAAAATCACGCAAAACTGATAAAACGTAGTTTTGTGAAAAAGACATTTTAAAAATATTTTTACACTTATCTTTAATGTTTGCTCATTTTATTAAATAACAGACATTTATATTTTATTCTTCGGTTCAAAATATATTAAAAAAAATATTAAAGTGAAACAATGCAGTTTTGACATTTTTAGATTTTTAGGAACGGTTTAATTCATTTAAGAGAATAAGCAATAATTTGAATTTAAAAAAAATTTACCAGAACTATATATTTTACTTTTTTCAATTTTTTTTTCTTGTTTTGACTGATTTAGAAACCTTTTTCGCAATTCTTTTCTTTATCCATACATCAGAGCTCCTATTTTCACATTGGTCTATATGTCGTTTGTCACGTCTTTGAGCAATATCTAAAGGTGCTGCATTGAATCCATTCTGTTCTATATTCATATTATTAAAACAGTCAAAATTAAATTCTATATAATTATATGCCATTTCTAATCTCTTTTTAAAAACAAAACAAAAAAAAATTTGGACAGTTTTTTTTAAAATAATGCTGTGGATGCTCTCAGTTTGGATTTTACCAGGAGCACATCTTGCTAGCAATTCGTTATTAACAAGCCTTTGATATCCTGGCAGTATTTTTTTCTAGAACCTGTTCTGATAATTTCATCTTCATTACTGAATGGAATTGTGGCTTTTCATTGTTATCCAGAGCTCTCTGATATAAACACCATGAAGAAAAACTGGTAGGGCATATATTATGTTTAGATGTTCTGTCTGTTAATAAACTGTGAAACAATGAAGCAAATTATAGCCAATTTCATTATTTTTTTAATTTTGGGGCATTCTCAATTATAGCTTTTCTATAAAAGATGGACAGCTTTAATATTCTGCTCTCTTAAATTTCCAATTTTACGGCCACCAATCGTAATCTCTTCACTTCGGCATTCTTAAACTTTATTACGAAGCTCCTTACCAAATGTCTTTGCCACGTGGTTCAAACATTCTTACTTGGTAATTTTTACATTTTCACCATACACATTTAATGCCAATAAATGTTATGTCTTGGCATCAACATCTCATAAGATACTCACTTATCGCATACCACAATTTTTAACAGATCTTTCCCACAAGATTTCTACAGCTTTGATCTACGTGGTATTTGAAGATCCCATATAGTTTTTACTGATTTACATTTATGTATTTCAATCCATATGGAAAATTTGGGACTTTTTTCTTCAAGATCCCTGTTAGCGGTAGTACATTCTGGGCAATATTTTGAAATTATTTTGTAATCAATGATGAGCCCCGTTAAAATATCTACGATTCCAATTCCATATAGTGATGGATGCTCCTACTTTTGCCATGTCCCATCATATGATACTGTAATGTCAACAACATCAACTTTTTCTTCAGGTGAAGATGACGATTGGTGCTTTTTACGAATAATCTTTCGTCGTCAACATCAACATTTTCTTCAGGTGAAGATGACTCCTGGTGCTTTTCACGAATAATCTTCAACATCAACCTTTTCTTCAGGTGAAGATGACTCCTGGCGCTTTTTACGAATAATCTTCAACATCAACCTTTTCTTCAGGTGAAGATGACTCCTGGCGCTTTTTACGAATAATCTTCAACATCAACCTTTTCTTCAGGTGAAGATGACTCCTGGTGCTTTTTACGAATAATCTTCAACATCAACCTTTTCTTCAGGTGAAGATGACTCCTGGTGCTTTTTACGAATAATCTTCAACATCAACTTTTTCTTCAGGTGAAGATGACTCCTGGCGCTTTTTACGAATAATCTTTCGAGAAACTTCCATAATGTAATCTTTATAAGTCGATTTTTTCTGTTGATACATCTCTTACATCTATTGCAAACCTTTTGGAAATGTCTTTTTGTTCATTGCATGCATACTACCGCTCACTAAAAGTTTGCTGAAGCAGTTGTATAACACAATGAGCAACGTGAGGTTGTGCTCCATCTTGCATGAATATTGTTGAATCGAGACTGTTTCTGTCTTGCAAAGCAGGGATCACATTACTTCCTAATCGGTGTAGAGAACTAGCCTTGTTGGTGTAAGATTTTTGAATAATGGACCAATAATAAAGTCAGCAGTCATATCAAACGTTGAATGCAAGGTTTCCCAAAAACAGTATGCGGTTTGGACGAGCTCCATTTCCTACAGTTATGGGTATTGACTTGTCCGGATACAGTAAAATGCGCTTCATCAGTCCACAAAGTCTTTCGAATCCATGATTCGTCTTCATCAATCTTGCCAAAATTGAAGTTGGCAAAATCAATTCTTTGTTGTGGGTCGCTTGGTTACATTACAGGTCGCTGATCCACCAACCCTGAATTAATTGCTTCCGTAATCTCTTTCACAACTTCCTGATTCACAGATCTTCTTCCTCTATTTCCAGGGAGCACTCCGAGTACTCCTGTTGCTTCAAATTTATTAATCATTTTCTTTGAGCCATTCACAGAGATCGATCCTTTTCTCAAATCTTTAAGACGGCGATATTCTTTCAAAGCCGCACTATAATTGCTATTCTTTTGGTAATAACATTTTACTAACAGAGCACGTTTTACCTTTGACAAAGTCAAGGCTATTGCTTAAAGATAAATGACTTTTATCTTCATAATGATTTTAAAATTGAAGTGCTATTCATTTTGACATAGTACAGAGCAAAAGGCGTTTTAATAATCTACAGCGTCATCTACTGCAGATCCTTTGAGCAGATCATTTAATATGAAATCGCTTGAAGTACGAAGGAAAAGGGCCATGGCCAGTTGTAAGGATAATATCTAGCCTTTTCCAAAATGATGGATTAAAGGAGACTTTGGAGATATTTCGATAAATGTTTCTGCCAATTGAGCAATTGTCCCATTCTTCTTGTCATCGCTGGAGGCTCAATTTATTTAACATACTTTTAAAATGGCCTGTTTCGCTAAGGAATCTGCATTCTCGTTGTCGTTATGACCTGCATTTGCTTTAACCCATCTTAACTGAATTGAATGTTGGCGGAGTAGAATGGTTTGCATATCCTATAGAATTGGTCTTGATGTGGAGAATGAGCAGATTGCTTTTAAACTGGACTCACTATCGTTCTTTATTTTACCGTTGTGATAGAATATGCTAGCACATTTTCATGCTTCGTTAATAGCTAACACCTCGGCCTGAAAGACTGAATTCTTTTCGTAATTTCGCAAAAGGTTTGCCGAACCACTGATGTGTGAGTTGGAGGTTTTGGAAGACGCAGAAGGCAAAGCTGGGATTTTTCTGACCTCTCTGTATAAATAAATACCAGTCCTGCTTGTTGATTGGAATTCTTGTTTGATCGAAATTCTGTCTTCAAGAAAGAAGTCTGAGGGAAAGATTTTCGTATGGGAGCATTTGATCTCGAAGTTCTCTGGATGGAATGTTAAATTCTCAAAAAGCCTAGCTAATTGAAGACCACTTGCTTTTACATAATACAAAATGACCTGGAGAATGAGTAATCAGTGAAGGTTTTCCCGCGCCAGCGAGTGATTGGCAGTCAATGTAGTGATAAAAGTTCCTTGGGGTTTTTCCCCCAACTACGACGCAATTTGGTTATGCAGTTGCACTAATAATACATTCCATATTTTTGTGATCACTAAACATAGTTATATTTAGAGGAGACGCTGTTCCGTGATTTCTGGAGAGAGCTTGTTATTTAACGAGGGTATTTGGTTATCCTCCGCAAAATAATTTTGAAAAGAAAAGTCAGTAGAGTTAACTCGATAAACTGGAATGAAAGTTGAACAATGATAAGTAACCGAAGAGCCAGTGGCCGTTTCATTATCACTACCCTTTTTGGCGAATATATCAGCGACTTCATTACCACTAATGTTTACATGTGATGGGATCCATTGAAGGTGATTCCGAGAGACTTTCCTCAGTTTGAGTAGAATAAATTCGCTGGTTTCATCGTTTGCAGAATTTTCGTTTTGTTTTATTGGCATTCACGGATTGTTTCATTGGCATTTCATATAGAGGAAAAGAATGTTCAAAATAAACTTCCTCGAACGTGGGCGATATCTTATTTTTCTAGAATTCTTCAATTTGTTCATATTTCATGTCATAGTTAGCATCTATTAACGCAACACGTATCTTAACATCAATTTCTGCCAAAGTTATAGCAATTCTTTCTAAACATGAAAATTTTATTTCAATATCCTTCTAATTTATTTCGTTTTTACTTAAAGCCGTTATTGGAAAGAAAAGAATGTTGGAAAGTTTATTCTGAATGTGCCTTCGCTTAGTTAAAATTTCCATAACTTCAAAATTATCAATATGTCAGTTCGAACGTTTCTTACCTTAGATTCCTAATCACGTCTACGGAAACCACAATATGTGTTGCCATACAGTATCCGTAACCATTCTGGTCACTAAACGGTTTGATGGGCATTTTACGGGAAATTTATTAAATACCAAAATATTTAACGTAAAATAAATATATCTATGTACGGAATTTACAAACATAAAAGAAATGAACAGCTTACATGGATTTTCCACTTCGAAAAATTAAGAAAAAATATTTGGAATAATAATATGCAGAATGATAAAATGCATGAAAACACATGAATCTGTGTTCACTTGCTATAGTGACATAGAAGATGAGGATGCAGTTATAAAAATATTGGTTAGAAGAAAAGAAAATAATTTGGTTAATGGTAACAAAGAAAACTTATTGATGTTTATGAATGCAAATGTATACGAAGAAACATCTGTGCTTTTTTCCCCCCTTAGTCTTTGTGAGTATGTCACTTGATGTTGAGATCTAGGGAGAGGCAAGAAAAGATCTGTATTCACATTGATAAATTTAATTAACCTATAGATTCTTTTTTGCCTGGAGAGGAAGTTGCTGGCGACTCTTTTCAGCCATTCTTGTTCATGGCTTAGTGCTGGTTTTTTCATATGCCAAGAGATTATGTGGATGCATTCCGTAACATAATCAAGTGTCGGCCAATTCCATCACAACTGCACTGATCACTCTCCGGCAGATTGAACCTTTTGCGGTTGGCGGGGAAAGGCCCGTGTTCTGAGAAGAAAATAATATCCTCCCTGATCCATTTAGAGGGATGAAGGTTAACTGAGGGCAGGGTATTAAAATCTTTTCTGCCTATATCACCATTGCTCCAATATCTTTGCCATTCCTCTAACATGTTTTCCCGGAGGAGAAATTTTATATGTGGTTTAGGAAGTTTTGTTTGCATACAAAATTGCCCATTTCGCGTTGCGCCCCTCGCTAGTTGGTCAGCTTTTTCATTACCTATGTTGCCTGCATGCGCTTTTACCCCTGACTTATTTTTGGATTTGAAAGGAGGACGCTAAATATTTCGCTTGCTGTTTGGTTTGTACTGTTTGGATTAGAGCGATGGATACTTGCTCTATTGTCGACATGTATTTTAAAGTGCTATGTTAGGAAGCTGAGATGCATATTTAACTGCTTCATGAAGTGCGGTAGGTTCAGCTTGAAAAGCAGTATTGTTGCCATTCAATTTGGCAGACCAGTGATAGGGCTAAGTATAATTGATCAGGACAATCACTTCATCACAATGCGGAAGGTTGGTATCTGTGATATATGGTAAAAGCAGTGACGGAGAGAGCGGAATTAATTCATCGTTTTCCGAGACGTCAGTTAGAGGACGTCAATTGTTGATTGCCTCTGTTTCGCATTATCCAATTCTTTGAAAGATAGATATGCTTTTCCGAAGACTTTTCTGAGCACCGCAATTTCTTTATCTATTGTTTGGAATATTTTGGATAATGTTGTTATAAATATTTTATCCGAACCAGTTAATTGTTTGAGAGATTCGAAATCAATCAAAATCAATCAATCAATAATTAAAATTTGTAGTTAGCGGAGAGGCAAATTGTACATGCGATTTGTTAATGAGTTGTGCCTTTCTAATATTTTCCAAACTTGTGGGCAGTCGACCCAAATTTCTAATAATATCGATTTCACTACTTTATAACTATTAAGTTCATCATCTTTAATATACACAATAATACTTCACCTAATAAATGTATAAGAATTTCAACTTCAAATTTTTTGAACACGTTTTTCGTTACAATAGCTCTTTCAAGAGATAGGGGGGGGGATCCCCATCCATCCTGTTCTCTCTTAATTTTAATCGTCAAAGTTTTGATGCTGTTTATTAAAGAATCTGATTGTCGATTTTGGTACCCATATCACTTTTGCTTTTCATTTGAATTAGATTGAGATTTAGTCACTTGGAATTCAAGTTTTAATCTTCCTGTTTTACCTTTTTCAACCCCAAGTTCTAATAATTGCTTCCTCACGAAACTTTTTTTTCTTTAAACATAATATTAATGGAATCTTTATCAAATTCCTCGGCAATTAGAGTGAGGCTTTTTTTCAGAGTGAGACACTTTCTTCACAATTCACTGTCACCACAAAAATGAAAGATTGCACCAATTTTGCACGATGATATCGATAATCCAATAAATGCTCTAATCACTTGTAATTTCTCTGGTTCGACAGACCAATGATTGATCTGATGTTACAAAATCCATGTGACGTCGCAGGCGTGAGTGAAATGCATTTTTAGCATTTTGATGAAGATACTCTCATCTAGGTTAATGAAAACCCTTTTATTTTTGGATTTACAGCACGTTGATACATCACATCACAGGAATAAGAAATACGCAAAGGACATTTTCATACAAAAAATGCACAATTACTAATGGAAAGAATTCTTTCTTCAAGTCAATGCCATATCAGTTGGCTTTATCAGTTCATTTAAAGTTGAAGTCAGATTTGAAATCTTCAAGATGTTTATCAAAGGTTTATGAGAGGATTATGATACCATCGAGATGAGAAAGAATAAGAATGTCACTTAGGCCACTGCGGAAAGTTCCAAATAGACACACAAATGCTGTTTTGTCTCTGACAGAAACGCAGACATTCACCTAGTTGTAACTTGATAGTTAATCTACCGATGTTATAAAAGGTGTATGCTTCGCTTCGTGAAGCAGGTAATCCATTCAAGGTAATGAGCCACTGTCATAGCATTAAGATCTCTATAATCGATACAAAGAAGGATTTTCCACTTCGCTTTAGGAAAGAACACCACAGGCGCAGCAAACCGGGGTTCACGCTCTTCTAGGAAGTTCTGTTCCAAAAGTTGATCCACTTCTTTCTTGGGTAATTCTTTGCTGGTGGTAACCTATAGAGAGGCACAGAAACAAAAGGACTGTCTCCAGTGTTGATACGATGTTCAGTGAAATGAGTAGGCTCTGGTTCAAAACAGTTTAATACTTCTTTAGCAATGTACCTACTTCATTTTTTGGCTTAGGCGTTAGACATTTACCTTCGTCATCGCAGAATAAGCATGAATTCTCCCCAAAGATGGGATGATCGGCTTTGGACTTCTTGGATAATTACTTCTTTAATAAAATCATAAGTTCAATGGGGTAGAAGTTGCGGTGTTTCAGACTGAGAACAAGGCCACCTTTTTGTAAAAGGTCCATTCCCAAAAGTGTTCGGTCCCTCAGGACACCTTCTTCAGGTGAGACAGTCTTCATGACCCCTAGGTACCCTAGTGATCTGGTTTGCCGGGTGAGACTCCCAGCGTATGGGTACCGATTAGCACTAGGGTGGATGCCGTGGCTGGAAATAACCAGAGCCGATAATTGCCTTCCCTTGTTGAGCTCCGTGGTGGGCGGTTACGTCGGGCCCGAATCCTTTTCTATGTCGTATAGCCGCTTCCAAAAAGAATCCCTTCAGTTGGCATAATTCAGTACGAACTTCATTTAATTCTGCGGAGTACGGAATCCCTCGACGGCAAGCGAGAAAGCTCTCATTGTTTCTTGCTTCTCATGGACAGCCAAAAGCCCCACGTATTGGTCGTGCGCGGCGACCCATTACACAGGCAGTGCGCTGTAGTTCCCAGTGTCACGATCGGCTGGTCGCTAGCCATCTGAGTGGTTAGTCTGTTAAGGATCAAGCGAATGGGTTATTCCTTGTGTTTGGCGTTAAGGGTGGTCGCTGTCCCGCGGTGACTCCTAGCGTACAGGTACCGATTAGCACTATGGTAAGCGCTGAGGCTTCGAATATCCAGAGCCGTTGGCTCCCATCCTTTGGGTTCCGTGATGGGCGGTGCCGTCTGGTCTCGATCCTTATCATTGTCGTATGGCTTAAAAAAGCCGTCTCCCTTCGGTGAGTAACAATGCTTCCATTCCTCAACATAACAATTTTCTGACTTTCTACGTAATTCGTAGAATATCCGAGACTAAATAATCTTTTCATAATGTGTCACCGTTTTTAGTTGAATAAGTCATTTCTGGGAGAATAGGCGAGATGACATCCATATAAAAACTACGATCTGGTGATTTACTGATTGAAGTTGGATCGCCCAAACAGGCCAAACAAATTTTGAATCTTAAATTATACTCCACAGTTCCCATTCAAGTCAATCCCCATCCAACATTGAACTCATCTGATGGAGTTATATTCTTTGCGTTGTTACAAATGTCAAAGATTTGCCTAAACGACGCAGTCATGCCGAGGAAAATTAATGTGTTTTGTGCTCTCAAGTTGGACATAAGAATAAAACTTGCGGCTCTTCATCATGTTGTGTAAATTGGAAAGGGGAGCACACAACCTATTCGAAATGCTGTTCAAGATGGAAAAATGAAATGGAAATTCAAACAATTAAAATAAAGTAGAACATTTCATTTAAGGAAGCTCTAAAATCAAACCCCTAAAATAGGAGTATCGTTTTTCAGCTTTGAAAACAAGTTTAGCTAGCATCAGCAAACAAATAGCATTTTCAACAAATACTTGCCTACCCTGCCTTCTTAGACAGCAGCAAAATCAAACGGGTACTGAATCATTGCTACTAATAACCACTCAAATTGACAAGCTGTTAATCACTAAAAGCACAGAAAATAATAAATTAATTCTGCTGCAAAATCTTCTCAACCAAATCGTTCGTTCATCTCCCATATAAATTTGACGTATGAAAACCAATCGAAAACGAACGGTATTCCAACCACATCCAATCAACAAATGGATTGGCAATAGGCTTAAACTCTGTAAATAACCGAGAATAATTAGGCTCTTTCCGTTAAAGTAAGAAGAAAGAAAAATAAAAGTGATAAAAGGCTCTCAAAAGAAAATAATGCAGCAAAGAAAACCAGAATTCTAGCTCAAAGAAAATGTGAAATATCAAAAGACGTATAAAAAAAGAAAATTGAAACGATTGGATTTTCTTGCCCTAGCTGATGTTGACAAAGACATGAAAAAGGGCTTTTCTATCGAATGGTAGTGATATGTTGACGAGCGAATTGGAAGATGTCTTTAATCCTTAATTTCCTTTTTTTTTATGAATATTAACTTAATTTCTTGGGATGGTCATGGTTTTTGTAGTCACTTTCAAGATATTAAATATGTTTATAAATATCAGCCCGTCTACATTGCCTTACAAGAAACATTCCTACGTCTTTCCATTGCAACAAAAATTAAAAACTCCTGTATTATTAAGAAATATAACGTTCAAATTGAGACATCAAAACAGAGTGAACTTGATTCGCTGGTAAGAGAATTACTATCTCCTTTTATCATTTCAGGCAACTCGAATGGCCACACTTCTCTTTGGGGCAGTATCGATTCAAATACCCGAAGCTTGCAGAATGAAATCTAATGTTGGATCATGATTTATATCTTTTATATGTTACAAGTCAAATATTTTTTCACTAACCTACCAGAACATTTCATACGGTGGATCTTGCTAAATGTTCGCCATTTCTGTTTCTTAAATGGAATTTTGCAGTTGACATTTACTCTATAATAGATAGTAATCATTTCCCCCTTATTTTATCTCCAGTGTAATCTTACTCAAGAGACCTTGGTGTTTTATCTTTGACAAAGCCAATTGGCACCTTTTCAAAAAACTTAGTGAACTCACTGAAGAAATGACTCAATTACCAGATCTCGTAAAGGCGGTAACGGATTGTATTCTTGTATCCTTTTTTGAGGTGTCTGTTTAGTGTTTTGCTGTTATTTGTATGTAATTGGGGTTTTTATTTTTTGCAAGAATTGCTGTGTCGTCCGCGAAGATGCATAACATTGTATTGAACTGTTTAGGGATGTCGTTATTGAAGATGGAAAACAGAACTGGGCCAATTTTAGAGCCTTGGGCTGCACCAGCTTGTATAATTTTTTCTGAGGAGATTGCATTTTTAACTTTAAATTTACGGTTTAAGAGATAGGAATAAATTATTTGAATGAGGTAGTTGGGGATATTATAATTAATAAATTTTTATCGATTAAACCATGTTGCCAAACTCTATCGAATGCTTTTTGAATGTCTAGGAACACTGCTGCTGATTTTTCTTTGTTATGAAACGCTTCTTCCATGAATTCGGTAACACGGTATAGTTGATGTGTAGTAGACAGATTTTTTCTGAAGCCAAATTGTTCTGGTATGAGTATTTTATTTTCTTCAAGGAAAGTGTTTAGCCTTTTAAGTATTATGTGTTCAGTTAATTTGCTTATTGATAGTAGGGAGATGGGTCTGTAATTTGTGGGGTTGGTTGGGTCTTTACCGGGTTTGGGTATCGGTACAACAGTTGTTGTCTTCTATCTTTTGAGGAAATATCCAATAATTAAAATTTTATAAATTAGTATTGTAATTTCGAATATGATGTTGTCAGGGAGATTTTTAAGCTTTTTATTATTTATTCCATCATGTTCTGGGGATTTATTAGTTTTAAGTTTTTTAATTGCTATTTTAATCTCACTAGGGGTGGGAGGTGTTCTGATTTCTTTGAGCGTTTTTTATGGAATTTAAATTGGGCTACGGTTCCATGAACCATGTTATTCGTGTCTATGTCAATTGTATCATTGTTTTGAAAAAAATTTCTAAACTAGTGGCTATGCATTCAGCTTTGTCTTCATCTGTGAGAGCAAGTTTGGGGGTGTCAGTTAGTGGGGAAATGTTTTTGTATTCTTTTTCTTTTTGTGTTCTTTTTAAAAGGTTTCACTAGCTCCCAAATAGTGTTGTCTTCTGTATTTGCATTAACTATTTTGTCTATGAAATTATTTTGTTCAATTGTTTTGTTTAGTTTAGTAATTTCTTTATTTAGTTTATTTATGCTTTTCTTGAAGGCTGGGTCCCTAGCTTGTTGAAACATCTTTCTAGCATAATTACGTCCTTTATTAAGTTTCCTTATTTTTGAGTCAAAGTGAAAATTGGTTGGGGTGACGGGTTTAGATGCGGTGATCTTGTTTTGGTTAATTAGTTGCTCTAAGGTATTTACTGCATTATCTAATTTATTTTCCGTGTCGATATTTATGAAGTTAAGATTTTTAGTTTTAGCAAGGTTATTTTTGAAAAGGGTCCAGTTAGTTTTAATTTTTCCTGGGTTGTCTGGTAGGGTGCATTTAATAAAGAAGTTTATCAATATGGGATTGTGGTCAGAGCTTAATTCTGGGATGGAGAGTATTTCATATGGATAAATGAAATCTTTAATGAGGGTGATGTCTATTGTACTTGCAGAATAAATACCAAATCTTGTGGGGTGGTAGGTGCCATGATATCTATTCCAGCTCTATTGCAAAACGTGTTGAGAGATATTCCTCTGGTTGAATTGTATTGACAACCCCAATTTTTGTGATGAGCATTAAAATCTCCTGCTATTATTTGATTGGGACTAATTTTTATTAGTGTTTCTGTGTCAAATGTAAAGAGAGAAGTGTCAGAATTGGGGGAAATGTAAATGGAGGTGAGCGTTATAGGTTCTTTATTTTTAAAATTAATTACTATTACGGTAGCTTCTACTTGATAAAGAGTTGGGATAATTAATTCATAGTGGGTGATATGGTTTTTAATTAGAATAGCTGTTCCTCCTGCTGCGTTTTGGTTGGGGTTTGTAATTTGGCGGTAACTATCGTAAGCAACGTAATTTGCTAGAAAGATTTTCTTTTGTGGTCTCAGGTGTGTTTCCTGGATTAGGATAATATTGGGGTTATACTTATTTACAAACAGTTTGAATTCGTTTATTTTATTCTTGATCCCGTTTGCGTTCCAGTACACAATGCTTAAACTATTTAGATTGAATTAAATTAGTTAGTTAGTTGTATGAGTTTCAGGGCTATCAAAAGCCATCATTAATAATTGCATTTTATCTTCTATTGAGTTTGTATATTTTACAACCTGAGTAAAAACTTTAAGGTCAGTAAAAAATTTTGAGAAAATGGAAACATAAACTGAGCAATTAAAATACCATTTCATTGATAATTATTGAGCTTAAATAAAAGTAGAAAAATTAATTTGCAAATATTTTATTATTAGAAAATATTACAGAACTCACAGATGAATATTTGAGCCTGAGTAAAATCTTTAAGGTCAACATAGAAAATAACATATAAGAAAAAATTACAAATTCTTAGAAGGTTGTGTAGGAGCCATTTCTTCGAATTACTTCAATTATTCTTGTTTTCATGGATGAAACGAGTTTTTGACAAAGGGTGGGGTCGGTTTTATACCATTCATCTTCGATAGTAGATTTCAGCTCTGTTGTTGATGTAAGATGTCTCCCATTTGCATAAATTCTTCTTGCTAAGTCACCCCAAAGGTTCTCGATTGGGTTGAGTTCAGGTGATCTAGCTGGAGATTTCACAGTTTCAACATTGCTGACTTGGAATCGATGCATTGTTTTGCTGATATTTCCAAGTTTCTCCAGCAAGACATTCAGCATTTGGCAAAAGATGATTTGTTAGGACATTTTGGTATCCTTGTGAATTCATTCTACCTGAAGCGAATACAATTGAGCCCACACCATTGTAAACAAAGTAGCCTCATGACAGACCCTCCACCTAATTGGCGCTTGGAGAATATTTCTTTTTCCTTTCTTATATCATTCCAGTAGAAATTCCAGGCATCTGGTCCATCCAAATTCCATTTTTTTTTTCGTCATAAAAAATAATTTCTATCCATTGGTTGTCCCAGGTCATGACTTTCTGGCCAAAGTTCAAACGCTCTGTTTTGTGTCTCTGCAGTAACTGAGGCTTAGTCAATTTTGCTGTGTAAGTGAACCTTCCAGACCTTCTAATTGTATTATAAATCGTTTTTGACAAACTTTTAAACCTGTCGTCGGAACCAGTTTCCTGGTTGAGTACTTTCCAGTAGATGCAAGTTGGCAAACTCTTCTTTCATCACGCGAGAACACAGCTTTAGGTCTTCATCCAGTATTCTTTTTACCATAATTGTCTTTCAATTTTAAAAAATTGTTGACTACAGTCTTTGATCTTCCTACCTTTATCGCAATAGCACGACTACTCATTCCTGTTGAAGACAAAGCTTCGATCTGTCCTCTTTCACGATCAGTTAACCCTTCGCCATCTTCACAAAGATCACCAATACTTCGAATAAACGTATGACAAATAGGAAAATTGCAGCGTTGTCACAAGCTAGTAGTTGCAATGGTAATTACACGATTATATATATTATATTTATTTTTAAAAAATGACTGGTGGCCTTAGTTTTTACTCAGGCAGAAATACTAACTTTGTAAATAACCACATGTTTCTCATAATTATGTATTTACAAATTATGTTTATGGCATTTATTTCTTATCAATGAATTTTAATAATTAATATTATTTGAATTCCTTTTATTTCATTTTACATTTTTTCAAAATTTTTTACTGGCCTTAAAGTTTTTACTCAGGCTGTAGTTGCTTTAATGCTGTAAATAGATTGGGATAAGCTTTTACTTTCTTAACTCATGTGTTACTTCAGCGATGTCTCTAATGAAACTATCGCCTAGCGTTGTTGTCAGATTGATGCTGTCTGGGCTATTGTTTTTGTTTACAATAACAGTAGAGTAGTCTCGTGGCGCCCTCTGTTGAGGAGCGTTGCCATTAAAGAGATCAGCGAAAGTTTTGTTTTCCTGAATATATGCCTACTGGTTGTTTATATTTTTTCTAGTTTGGGAGTAATAGTTATCACGGATATTGTTATTAGCTAGCTTGGGGAATGCTTCGCAGCCCCTATATGATGCGATATGGCCTATTTTGTTACAATTTATGCATTTAGGTTCCGATAATTTTTCTTTAATTGAGCACAGTTAGTGAGGTGCTCCTGATTACACTTTAGGCATCTGGGCTTCATCTCACAACATTCTGCAGTGTGGTGGAAAAGATTACACTTGAAGCATTGGTTGATAGTTCTCCTACCCCTAAAGGGTTCTACCGTGATTTTAAGGTAGTTTATATGTTCGATATCATAAACTCTTTGCGTCTCATTATTTCTTCTTAACTCAATGAGGAAGAAGGGGAGGGGACGTCTTGTTGTTGTATGGTTTATTGGCGCAAGAGCCATTTTTGACTATACTGCGCCAAGCTTACGGTAAGATCAGAACCGACATTTAAACCAACATGATTTTAAAAGGGGACGTCTTGATTTAAGCTGCGTTAGTTGTGTTACTTTAGTGACAGGTAAATCGTATTCGATTAAAAGGACTTCTTTTAGTTCTTCCGTATTGTGATCATGGGGTTATCCTTTGATCACTATTTTGAGTGGTCTCTCATCTCTTGATGATGTAGAAATCGTAGCCCTGGGTTTTACAGAAGTTTATAATTCTTCTATGCTGTTCTGCGTCAGAGGGGAAAATTTTAACATAACCTCTGACTAGTTTGTTGTCTGTTGGACCACAGACTTTCCTAATTTGTACAAATATTTCGGCGTATTCTGTGCTGTATTTAAGCATTATTGGGGGGGGGGGGTTAACTGGGATGGCTGTTTCCTCAGTTTATGAGTTGATTTTTTCTAGTGGTTTAAATTTGTTTTTAGTTTCAATTAGATTAATTTGGCTTTCTTGGGCTGGGCGGGCTGTTTTTCTTTTTGGGGACAGGGTAAATTTCTCCTGGTTTACAATCTTAGCTCTATCGCTGTCACAACAATAAGGTAGAATGTCCAACTCACCCTTTAGTGCTCCTATCTGTTCTAGAGACTCCTGGTAGCTTTGCCGCAAGATGTGGTAATCCTGGTGTTCTGTGTCTAATCCTTTTTCTATATAAAATTGGATTGCATTTAATAACCCTTTGGTTTTAATATTGTAGCATTCAATTTTCCGCTCTAAAAAGAGCCTTTCACTACAGTGGCAGTGCTGAGTGCTCTCAGCATCCATTTCGATATCATCAGCTCGTATGAGCTTCGTGCTTTCCTCCTCCGAGTCGATAACGCTCATGACGGTACTTAGCAAGAGAAATTGTAAGTAATTATAGACAGGAAATTAACTTGGAAACCCCATTTTATCTACATCAAAAATAAATTCCGTGAACTAGCGCGAAAATTCTACCCCCTAATATCATGGAATTCAAAAATGAATAGGGAAAATAAATTACTTGGATTATTGAGGAGATTGTTGGATTATTGAGGAATTTACTTAAGTTGTGTTTTGTGGTAGAGCTAGCGTTGTGATTGGCTGTACTGAGGATGATTATTGAATGGCGTAATGCTATTGGTTGTTACCTTATAGCTGCTGATGCATCTATTCCCAAAACATGATGGAAACTGAAAAAGATTGCGAGGCCAAGATTGAATAAGAAATGCACAGAAGCCCAGAGAAAAGCAAGGGATAGATTCCGAAGGTGTCCAACAACAGAAAATTTTATTGTCTTTAAATATGCAAAAGGTATAGTTCTAAAGTAAAACGTCAAAAACAAATGCAATGATTTCAAAAATACATAATTTCCATTCGATATAATACATCTTCAAAAGTTTTATAGAATTTGAGGAAGATAATGGGAACTAGATCACGGGCGACTTTAGATCAAGCATTTCGCGATGTGAATTAATGATATGCAACTCTATACCAATTATTTCCCATTGTGAAATCGTCGACCCAATATTAAATGTCAAATATATGAGACATTCTCTTCACGAACAATGCAGAAATATTTTGTTAACACATACCCAGGTGCTCCTGTTTGCAAAAAATGTGGAAACTGTTTCCAGAAACATCTGGAAACAGTTTCTTTGATTAGTCTTTTTATACAATTTCCGATAAGCAATTTCATATCATGGTTTCAAATATTTCTTCAAGACTATAAAAATTGTTTTCTTCATAAACTACTAATGTTGCTAGTAGGTGGGTTTCTGCATGATCGCTAAAATAAATTTGCTCTGCTTTTCATCGCGAGCTACTGATCGCTCATTCACCTCGTGGACGTTTCCTTTTTTTGACTGCCAGGCAAAATAAGAGGTCTTTTTTGTATAAAGAAAAGTCTTCTGTCTTGACAGCGGGAATGCGCTGCCATCTGGGGTTAGGAAGATTAACCAATCCCTATCATTGCCCCATGTATTTTTTTTCAAAGGGCAACTCAATACCAATCATTTCCAGATGTATTTTATCAATGGGCAACCCGATACCAATCATTTCCCCTTGCATTTCTTTTTCAATGGGCGAAACAATGCCAAATATTAGGCGATTAATTACGAAACGCCGGCATCATATTGAAATATTGGTTTTTCGGCTTTCTTAAACTCCATAAACTAGTATCACGATATTTCAAATTATCATCACTAAAATAATTGTTCTTTTCCTCCCTTTATTTTTTTGGGGACTGGAAAAACTACTGTGAAAAACAGTCCGTTTATAATGACCTTCACTAAACAGTATTTTACAAAGTATAATAATAAATTACTTCCAATATTTGATTGAATTTTATGTAATCTCATACACTCAAGCACCATTTCAAATCTAAGAATTTCAAGAATTGTACCTTCACATAGTCAATTGTAAACAAAATTTATTTACACTTTATTCATAATTATTTGTGCTCCGTTGAACTGCTTGTGCTCGATGAGCTTTGCCTCCTTCTCTGTCTTTTGCATATACAAGCCATTTTTGCAGATTTGCAACTTTTGTGTGATACGGAACATTGTCCATGCACACGACACTTTTTGGTTGCAAATTTGTTATGAGTTTTTCCAACACCCATTTCTGAAAATTTTCATAATTCATTTGGCCATGATAAACTACGGTTTTAGTTGACGCTTACATTTATTTCGGCTTTTGAAATTGTATCACTTTGCCAAAATTTTCTAAATGTTAAATTACTGTCGACCCACGTTTCATAAATAAAAACTGTCTGCCATCAACTTTTTCTTTACTGCCTCATTTTTCTCAAGCAGTCATTCCTCCAAAACGCACTATCAGGTCTTTCGATGAGAAATTCTCTTTCATTCGCGCATTTCTTCCAGCGAAAATTCATAGAATGTAAAACTTTCCTCAACGGTTCTTCATTCGAATGGAAATTTAACTTTCATCTCAGTACGGGAAGTAATTTTCTTAAAGACGGCACTTTCTTTTGCTGGATATAAAAATCTTTAATTGTTTGCCGAATTACACATTTGTCGAAGTCGTCAATTTCACAATTTCGGTGAATAGTCCTTTTACGGTGTTTTCTAGGAGTACTCAAAACTTCCGTTTCGTCCAGTGTCGAAATTTCATTTTTAATTTTCCTAATAGTGAATTCCGATACTCCAGTCGCCTAAGCAGCTCTTTTCATGGTTTGTGGAAGAGGAACTTGCAAAGATTTTACGGAAGCTTTTTCGGAGCAAAACTCTGCAACATTATGCACAATTTTACATGCTTGTGATTTTAAAATCTCTTTTTTTTAAAAAATCGCTAAGGATATTTAAAGAATGTCAAAATTTAAGAGACAGAAAAATTAATTTATTAATGAAACTCAGTCAATATTAACCAAAGAAATGAAATGTTAATAAAATATCAAAGAAGTAAGCTAAGTGAATATAAAGACACGTGCAACTGCGACTAAAGCGAGAAGGCGAATGAGCAACAAGTTTTTTTTTTTTTTAATCGTTTCAAATTGACGCCAAGAAAAAGAATAACGATTGTCTGGAAGTGTTCTTGTGGACAAACAGTAGTATAGGTCTGATTAGGCATATTTAGAATAAGGTGTAATATGTTATTTTACCAGCTTCTGCAGATTAAAATAACATATTACACCCCCCGCCCCCCCAAAAAAAAATTGAAAGAAATATAGATCTACTACTAATTGTCAAATATATATACTTTTTTAATACTTCTTGATTATAATGTTTATTTTTTTAATTCGGAACATGATGCATATATACGAAAGCAGTGATTGAACGTAAAAATGACTGCTTATTTAATTACATTTAGTGTTCTTGATGCTAGCTTTTATTATATTTAACATTGATAAAACATTAACGTAATTTTTTAAAATCACTATTCAGATGCGAAGTTCGTAAATAATTTCAAATATTTTTCAAAGAAAATGAAATACTATATGTTACACGATAATAATATGATATAAAAGTCTGTAATCGTAAATATAAATATTAAACTGCGAAAAACGCAGGATGCCATAAAAACTAGACTGATTGTCGACCTGCGGAAATCGCGGGACCGCTGGAGGGTTAAAACTCGGTTTTCGCTGTTTAAATATGTTTATCGTTTCCTCAACTTCAAAATGCTGCAGGTATATTACTTTTCTTCCAACTCGAACAAAATTGCTCTTGATTGTATATTAGACTGTTTTTAAAATTAAAAGTTTTAAAGAGTCGCCGATTAATAATTTAAACATTGTAATGCAAAATTGGTAAACTTTATATGGAATTTAGAATTTTTTTTCATGACTCTAATATGTATGTATGTAAAATGCAATACATAGTTTTGTTTATCCAGAAAAGTGAATGTCATTTAAAAAGTACAGTTTTAAATTAATGTAGAATATATAATATACGGCATTTGAAAAATTTCTTCGAAATGCATCAATTTTTTGAAAAAAATAGATTATATTATATATCCTCAAATTTTATTTTAAATTTAAGAAAAATTAAATTAAATTAAAAGGTATCTTGTCCCTTTAAGCAGAAATACTTACAATCCGATTAAACTTTTAATTAAACAGATTTAACACCTCAGGGCTATTCATGGGCATTCATCAAGAATAGCGAAACTGGATCCAACATTTGTAATTCTCTGAATCTTGGAATGAAATTCTGTCTGATCTTTATTTATTTCTTCCAATACCCTGAGTACCTTTTTGTGGAATGATATATAAAGAATTTTTTAACATTTTAAGCTTAGCAGGAGTTAACCAAAGAAAAAAGAATCATGCATAATATCTCAAAACTACGTCTTTTATTCTGTATATTTCTAAATCATTACATTTCTAATTGTATTACAGTTAGATGAAAAAATATGCATTTTTACCTTCATTTGATAACGACGATTAGCTATTCATATGAGGATGCGTGACAGGAGGAGGATTATTGGACCTACAATTCAATGTGAATGGTAATTTTTTGAAAATCAAATTTTTTGCCATAATAGCATTCTTTAGTTTTATGAGTTTTTTCACAAAAAATGCCGATGGTGGTATGTTTTTTTGTATACCACCTGAAAACAAATCTGTAGTCGTTATTTCTCTGATACTCGCAGATGTTTCTCTGATATTCCCTAACTGTGGACATTCTAATCGAATGTTTCTTTCCTCTTCATTTTCCTTCCTACTCTTTATGTGGGGACATTATTTCTGATATTTGCTAACCGAATGTTTCTTTTCTCTCCATTTTCCTTATCGCGCAACAAACGAAGTTTTTTGGCATTTAATGTGTTCCGGTCAAGATTGGATTTCCTTCTTTTGTGCATAATGAGATTTGAATCGCTGTTTAAAATCAGACGTAAACAAAGAAATGCATCACATATACATACCGCAGCTCTTGCTATTTGTGCATGCTCAGTTTGAGATTTTCTCATAAGTGCAAAGCACTAATACTGCTTCTTCGGTAATATCATCTAACAGACTTATTTATTTCACAATCAGAATCAAACAACGTAGTAGATTTATCAACTATCTTATTATAAACAGTAAGAATTTCCTTACTTTCGATTTCGTCGGATTCTTTCAACTTTATAAATTGATTATAAGCTGTAGTAAATGCGCTACGTAGCTGTGTTCTGGCTTTATTCTAATCCTCTACGTTATTCGTATTACTTTTCTCATCTGTCATCATCAATCAGAAGTCGTTTCGTTTTATTCACAGTGCAAATCCTTTTATATACGTTACGTAACGTCAGTTCGTTTTTCGTTTTCGAAGTTGCATAAATTTTGTCCTATTGCCGTCGTCATGTTTCGTTACACGAATGAGGCCTCATTATAAAAGGCAAATTTTGCAGATTAATAACGCAAAGAGATGCTTAAAGCTCAGTGAGAAAAAAAACATTCTTTGAAGAAAGAAATATGAAATTGGGATTTACAACATCAATGACTGTTATTGTTGTATTATCTCAAGGTAATACACTATTGCGCTAGTAGCGCATCTATGATTGTGCTTACTGAGCAGAGAATAGCTCTAAAAGACCTGAAGACTCTAAAATATAGCGGAATGTTCAAGAGGAAATAAGCAGGCGTTTTCTTGCATCCATTTCGTTTATTGAAATGAATTCAAAACACATTCAAACAACAGTTATTAGGTTACAGTTAATAAAACTTATACTAAATCAAAGATAGATAAACATGACTTCTTCCCATCTTAAGTTGTTGGAAAACAACTTAACCTACAAAAAAACACTTAAAAATTTTCAAAAAGTAACACACAATACGTTTTTTCACTTTTATAATTATTGCATGCTAAAGGCTGAACATATTACTAAAATATAAATTTTCAAAGTTCAAATGGAAAAAGAAAAATTTACAGTCCTCCCACTTTTTGTTTTTAAAACAGTTGCAGTGTCATTGTTAGAAGTTTCTTTTGAAACCTCATTTTTAACATCATCACGTTTTGTTTCCTTTTGACTGTCTTTCAACCAGGTTGAGGAAACTTCAAGTGAGAAAAATTCTCTGTACTGGACGTAAAAATTCTCCTTTTGGGGTTTGGAAGGGAAGTAGTCTGGTAACACCATCTTTTCCAGGTAACAATTCAGTAATGCAACCTAAAAGCCGGTCAGTACAATTAGTATTGTCACTTCCAATAAGCACAATTTCGCCGAGCTGAATTTCTCGTCCTTGATTCTGGTGTTCATTTCTTTGAATCAAGTATCCCAAATATTCGGATCTAAATCTTTTCCGATATCAGTAATTAACTATTGGCGATATTTTATTCTTTTGTTCAGATTAACTTCATCTACTTGATCGAAATTAGGAACACAAATTTTCTACAAACTTTGTAGGAAAAGTTCAGTAGTTAACGATGTAAGAAGCTCAAAATGCACAGCTCTAAATATAGCACATGTATGGATGCAAATCCAAGCTTTACTTCCACCCTTGAAATGAAGCGGGCCTGCTAAATCAAAATCGATTATCTCAAATACTGAAGCATCTTTGATTCTATTTTCAGGAAGTGAAGATGAGGGAGTAGTCGTATTTCTTTTTGCGTTCTTTAAGCAAACGACGCACTTCGGTAAAACTAACCGGACAGTTTTTCTAGCATTTAATATCCAATAGTATTCCCGTAGAATGTTCAATAGTATTTGAAATCCTGCATGTGAATTCTTTTTGTGTTCAGTGATTATCAATCTCTCGATAACTTGGTGATGAAGTGATAAAATGATAGGGGATTTGAAATCATCTGAATCCTTTCGAAACGTTAATTTTGTCTTCACTCTAAGGACTCTTTTCTCATCTACGCATGTTGACAAAGGATTCAATTTCTTTCTGTTGACTTCATGAGCAAAGCATTGGTCTTGTATTATTTTGACAATCTGTAATTCTGCTTCTCTTATTTCATAATATGGTAATTCCCCTGTGATGCGAGAAGTGGGATTCCTACAGAGACCCCGAGAACATTGCTCAGGTTCCTCACACATGTCGTATCTTTGTTGTTACAAGTGGCTACAGGTTGGATAGGCGGAGGGGCAACTCTTACAGCAGAGGCACTTTGTTGGCTAGATCTCAGGGGATTGTAAGCATTGTAGATGTGCTCCCTGAGCTGTTTCTTGTCAGCGAATGAGAGACCACATGTAGAACAGGTGCTTGAAGAATTTTGACCCGAGGCGGAGTGACTGACCGGTGAGTTTGGGCAACGATGCAGGACATACACCTACCTCAGGCTGAAGAAAGCAAGGCAGCGCAGGCAATGAAAAGCGGCCTTGGTGGAGGGTTCGTTGGAGGCTTCCCAGACGCTACGCTGCGTAGGGAGGGTACTTAGAAGTATTACAGGTAGAGAAACTTTGTTCTGTGGTGGCACACACGACACGTTTAGGCTTGCAGGCGGAAGAGGACTGGACAGGAGGAGCTGTTTCCAGGGGACTCTTGGCCTGCTCTAAAGACGTGGCAGTGCATTTATACGCAACAAGTGCCGTATAGAAGTGAAACGTCACATTGCATTTTACACATTTAAATTGGGGTTTGAGTTTGAGTTGCGTTTTCTGGCGCAAGAGCCATGCTTGGCCATGCTGCGCCAATATAATGGTAGAATTATAAAAAAAAGGTTTATAAAACATTCATTTATTAAAAAACAAGATCAGCGGTGTAAAGATGAAAACACATGTAAAAAGAAAAATACAAATAGAATCGAAACTATGATTCATAAGAAAACAAAACAAAGAAGTAATTCATTTTAACTTTTATAGCACTAAAGGAGAAAAATGATGCTAAATTCAATTGAAAAAAAAACTAATAGCTTTTAAAAAATTAAAAATATTTGTGTGGCATTTTTCACCCACCAGGTCTTGTAATGTTAAAAGATGCCGAGGTAGAAAAACATGCACGATAAGAATTAAAAACAGGACATTCAATTAACACATGATGAACAGTAAAAGAAACTTTGCAACTGCTGTACATGAGCACATTTTCTCCAAATATGAGATGTTTATGGGTGAAGCGCGTATGCTCTATACGGAGACGAGTCAATTTAACCCGCGAGCACTCGCACCGGGTATGACATGCCCGATCTATTTTCATTCAGCGTTTTTGTTACTTCCTGTTTTAAGGATTAGGCCA
>JAPMOR010070806.1:0-65511 GCA_026543865.1 Argiope aurantia
TGATGCTTTCCTATTCAATATTTCAATAATTCTTTGCTATTTCAATAGCCTTACACCTATTTTGATCATTATATTTATGAGCCATTCTAAAAGATGCATGTCCCATAACGTTATCGAACTATTAAAAACACGATTGTACAGGTAATAAATCTTCTAATTGTCTTTTCCGATATATAAGTTTCACTTCTGATTCCTTATATAAGCTACATATATAATAAACTGACCTTTTCTTCTCTAACTTTTACCGTGGAAGAAAATGAACTGGTTAAATATTGGTTTTAACAATAACATCCAAAGAGCTGCTTAGATTAAATTCGACGTACAAGTTTAGCACCTAAAATATAGAATCTTATCAAATTTTGAACAAAATACAGATCGACAGACCGTCACCTGTTAGACAACAGGTGACGGTCTGTCGATCTGTATTTTCGCATATATGTAAACGCAGTAACTCTTAAGTGGAAAGATGTAATTCGATGACATTCGGTACGTTATATTGTGATCAAAACTGTACACATTTTAACGTACACATTTTACCGTTTCGCATTTTAGTGTCAATCGGCCAGCAAAAAGTAGTCCAAAATACATATTCTCGCAATAGATTCAGCAAAAAAGCTACCAAATGTCTATACTTCAAACTATCGTTCACCAATGTCGTGAAAATTATTCCTGATCTTACCCAAGGTCCACAATTTAAGACGTTTCTTGGAGAGTGTACGAGAAAGTTTAGGGGAGAATATTCCCGAAAGTTATCAGTAGAAATTTTTTCTGCTTTTAAAAAACTGAAATTCTTTTAACCCTTTATGTAACGAATGAGTTGAAAGACGGGATAATTTTTTTAGAGCGTGCATGCTCATTGGGATACATTCACATGACCTATTTCAATTTAATTATTTCTTAGAAATTCATTTTAATTTGTTTATTTTAATTATTACCCAAAAGTCTGTGAGCTAAAACATTCTTAAAATATCCATATAAAACATTTGTACCAATATATCTCCCATAACATACTTCTAAACAATGGTGACAAATTAGGGATTGATAGGATGCATAAAATTTTACATGAGTTTTGCATAAATAATTTTAGAAAATTCAAATTTCATCACGAATAAGACTTTTTGAATGCGATAATTTCTTTCTTTTCTTTTTTTTTCCACGAAAATTCAATTTTATGTTAAGAATAAAAGCTGCAATTTCTATAACATCAAAAATAGCCGGATACAATATATACATTAAAAATGTAAATGAATAATAATTTTATGAAGACATAATATTGAACTAAATATATTTCTTATAAAAAAAACTAAAAAATCGTGTATAAATTTTTAGTATCGTTTTAACAATGTAAGAATGATATCAACAATTAAGTTTAACTTTCGAAATTCATTTTACTCAAAGAAATGAAACGTGATAAAGTCACTCAGTCGAATCTAGACAAAGTCACTGAAACGATTGTCCTTATTTCCTGTGAATTTAAAGAACTCTCAAGTTCATGAAGACTTTTTGTAGTTTTATAGTAAAAAAAGATTAAAAAAATATCTTAAATAAACTGTAATTGAAACAAAAAAAATTCGTTGCTAAAGTTATTGACTAAAGCAAAGATGAATCATATAAACCCTCCTTCCTTGAACCAAATATGGACAAAGACAAAGTGTGATGAAATTAATGTTAATAATTTTCTGTTTCAGCCACTAAAACAATATACTTTAAGAAATAATCTGAAATGTCAAGTAATAATTTTTTGCAAAGATTTGTTCTTTTTTTTCATTTAACACTAACTCCTCTAACGGTCAGCTGATTGGTGGGGATATTGGTCATATTTAATTTCAGTTAAATTGTTTAGATATAACTTTAGTCCTCCAAACTGTCAGGAATTACAAAAATGGTATTTTAATTTCCTTACATCTATGTATGTTCATTGTCATTACATATATTATGTTCAACATTCCACTACGAGGTTCATTCTTTGAACTTTCTGTAATAAACGACTTTTAAACACAAACGCAATTCGAATTCTTGTTTTATACTCCAACTTAAAAACGTAACAACAGTTTCAAACACAAAACAAAAATGAAGAGTTGAGTTGATCCAGCTATACAGAGAGAGTTGAGTTGTTACAAAATATAATGTGAGTATCTCGTGTATAAGCAATAACTGTTTAACGTCACAACTGAATTATCTTTTGCATTTCTTGTGGAGATAAGTCTCATGACATCATGGCACTATTAAAAATGTAAATGTCTCATTTATTTATATTCTAAATTTCGCAGTATTGTAACATTATTTTTTTTTATTTGCATTGTAAATTGCAAAGATATTAAACAGAATCGCTCTTCTTTTACTTTCAGCAACGATAGAAAATAGAACGATTAAATATTTGATGATACTCTGTAAACGGTTTCAATTTTACGGCGCCGATGTTAAGCCGATGTTTTTTCCGATTATCTATTAATAGAAATCGGAAAAAAAAAACTAAAATACAGGGAAAATTTGCAAAATCTGTTTATTAGTATTATTATAAAGACGATATCTTAATTGATAATATATATAATTTTATACATTTTAAAATGGTATAAAATTTATTTTTTGTACAGCAATATTTCGAGGAAGTTATGGCAGAAAAACAGAAAATTTCTACTTAATTTTTAATTAATTAAAATTCTGTGCACGCTTTCTCCACCAAAAGTATATATGAACCAAGATAGGTAACTGTAGGTAAAGTAAGCGGGCCAGTATAGCGCCAACACTTCTGCGTATAGTAAAGATTAAAATGTGTGTGTGTATATGTGTGTATATTCTATTAGATTTTGTTTGTTATTGCAAACTTCCTATTAATTTTTTCATAAAAACTTATTATAAAACTTTTTTTACATACCAATTAACCGTGTGTTAGCTAAACATATACAAAAAAACGAAATAAAAAGGGTTTTTTTTAAATTTTCATTATGAAATTTAATTATTATTACAAATCTTCTGCAATGATGATGATGATGTCAATCTTAGCTTAATCAGTATCTATAAAAGAAGTGTGTGTGTGTGTGTGTGTGTGTGTGTGTGTGTGTGTGTGTGTGTGTGTGTGTGTGTGTGTGTGTTGGTGTCTTACAGGTCAAACCATTTGTTTTAAGGCTACTAGATATATATACAATTTGGAGGGTGAAAACGCACACTTCGAAGCAATTTTCGAAAATTTTGATTAGAAACGAATTAAAAATTAAGTGAAATATCGATATGTTTCCGTTATAACTCCGAAAATATTTTTACACAAAAATAAACTTGACACAGTTTTAAAATATTGTTTTCTTTTTATTGATATAAATTTCATAATAGTGTGAGTTTTCCCTGAATTTTGACAACTTGTTTACATAATTTGCAACAATATATTGCATTACTACTCTGAAATTCAGCTATTTTATTATTCTTAATCAAATAATTAATCGCAGGGTCTTCTTCAGTTGTGGAAAATAAAGAAGTAATTTTTTATCTGTATCTATTTGATATAATAATGATATTTGATTGAAATCTGTTTGATATAATATATGCGTAATTATTGGCGATTAGACGCTTAAAAGTATGAGGCTACAGTATCGCAAAATTTAGAAGCTGGATGAACCGAATATTTATGTTTCTTGTATGGCTATGTTACGAAGTTGTGTCCATTTGAAACGTTGATATATAAAATATACAGAACTTAAGTAAAACAATTAAAATACGTCTTAAATCTCTGATAATTTGGGCATGAAGTAATATCTAAACGATTTGTCTGAAAACATATACAGAGCCGCAGTGGCCTGGTGGGAAGGTCTCGGCTTCGGAACCGGAGAGTTTAAGGTTCGTGACTTGATTCCACCAAACAACGTCGTGTAAGCGGGTCTGGTGATCGTTAAATCCGTCTGGTCCAAACGCACTCCCGCTGGTGTGGAAGCTTGGCGATGAGGTGCCAGCTCAGATGTCTTCCTCGTCAACTGTCCGTTGTTCAATGTTACGAGGACCGCCCCAAAAGGGCTCTAGTGCTTATTTATAATGGACGTTAATATAACTAAACTAAACTGAAAACATATATTTCCAATATTCCCTGTGAATCAGCTGATCGCCTGAGGCTTCTAATCTTTATTGTTAGAAGAGATTAAAAAAGAATAAAATATACCATCTTATTGATATAATATTTATTTTTACCTTTACATCCATACCTCCTTAAGATATTTTATGACATAATATAAATCAATATTTCTATTATCCTTTGCTACTTGCATCCAAATTCGTAGTATTTTTCTCAACTTTGAAATTCTGAATATTTTCTTCCTGAAAGTTCTTAGATTGTTATTTAAAGATATATAATGTTTTAAACTCAATAATAAATAGTTTCGTTTCCTTTATTTTCAGAGTAAACAACTGGGCATTGAGATTTGGAAAAGCTATTGTAGGTAGCAGTACACAAGCCACATGTCTACAGAAAATTACTGATGTAAGTTTATTTATTTATTTACTTGCTGCCTTTGTCGACCAGCTAGCACGCCAGAATTATTGTTTATTTTATTTCCAATTTATAGTTTGATGCTCATGTTTCCTCCAAAAAGATATTTTCAAGATAAAATTGGCAGACACCAGAACCGTGTTATTATAGCCTTATATTTGTTTTTTCTGTATATGAATTATTTAAATAGAATCAAGTCCCATGACATCACAGTGCCATTAAAAACGCTTTTTTTTGGGGGGGGGATAATTTATTTTCTAACCTTTATGATTTTGCAGCTTCAGCAGGCTTCGGTCCTAACAAACTTCCTGACTTGCCATAATTTCCAGGTGCAAGTAAATTATGTGATTTCTTCCTTAAATCCAATCTGTAAAACCAGCGCTCAGGGAAGTTGGCTCTCTTCTACAGTATTCAATATACAGTGAGAGTGAAAGAAAGTGAACACCCATGATTTATTTAGAAAATGTGGTATTACAAATATATTATTGACTTATAATATAAAGTAGGTATATACAATTATTAACTTATATAAGCAGAATCGAACAACTTGTAAACATTCAATTAAAATAAAATACATAAAGAAATAACTAAACGTGAGCCTAAGATCATCTAATTTTATGCGTCGGAACAAAATAAACACTCATAACTCTTTCTCCTTTAAATGCTTTAATTTTATACATATCAACATTTTTTTTTTCATAGCGCTTGGCATAAGTCTTAATTCTGCCTGAATTTATGCAAATTTCTAAAAAAAAATCTGAGAGATTTTGTAATGGGGAAACAAACAGCACTAGAAACGAAAAAATCGGTATTAAACTTGAAGGAAAATTGTAAATCCTTACATGAAATAGGAAAGATTGTTCTAAGAAGCCCCTAGACAGTGCAGAACATTTTTTGACAAATAATCCAAATACAGATAGATTAATGATTTTCAGAGAAGAGGAAGACCAAGATAATTTTCAATTCATTGATACAGTAATGATAGCAGTAATACAAGATGTCAATGCAAGTGCGGTTAAAATATCTTAAAACATCTCATAAAGATCAGCGAAGACAGTAGGTGTAAACATTATAATGAGGGCTCCTCATGAACATGAGTTACATGACAAGATTCCTCGCAAGGAACCATTTACCAAGAAATCGAACCAGAAAAAGCGTCTGCTGTTTGCCAATAACTATCTAAAATAACTATCTAAATAAGGATTTAGATTTTTGAAATAATATTTTATTTAGTGATGAGAAGAAAAAAATTGAATTGTTTGGCACACAGAAGCTCTCAAAAATACGCAAGCCAAAGAGTGAAGAATCCAGTAATAAGTACTCAGTTCAGGGTGGATCTTTTACGATCTGGAGGTGTATGGCAGTTGCAGGAATCGGTAATTTAGTATTTGTCGAATCTATAATGAACAAAATGGACTACCTAAATAATTTAAAAGATAATGTTGCACCTAGTATTGTGAATTTGGATTTGCCACGAAGTTCGATATTCCAACATGATAACGATCCTAAACAAACATCAAAGATTGTGAAATGGTCACTCTATCATGTTGTGAAGACTTTGGACCATCCTTCGCAGTCATCAGATCTAAACTCCACAGAAAATTTATGGACATATCTTGAGAAAAATGTACACCAAAAACCCATCTCTAATAAGGAAACAAATTTGCATAGAAGAATAACAAAAAATACTTCCCGGACTAACAAAAAAAAATTGGTCACGTCTATGCTTTGACAATTAAATGGAATGATAAAATCTGAATAATTGCAGGTAAAATATTAATATCACAGCTTTCATTGTTTTTCTCTGTAATTGCTGTTTCCTGTTTACTTTTTTTTTACTCGTGAAATTTGGGACTTTTTCTGTTTTTGTTAAATTATTTCCTTTTGAATTTTGATTTAATTAAATATTTAAAAGTTTTTGCATCGTACACGAATAAATTAATAATTGTATATATCTACTTTATATTGTTACAAACCTGCAATTCGGCTTCCCAGCATAGTTTGTTCCATCAACAGAAAGAAAGTTTTACAGTCATCTCTATGGGACAGAGTCTGGGCGTCGTGTCGGGGATCCCAGAGCTTGGCGACAAACTTGGCGACCATTTGGCGACTTGGTGACCAATTTGGCGACTTTGGCGCCAAAATAGATTATACCCGAAACTTCGAGAATTTTCCCGATCCGTCCAGTAGGAACCGAGATACGCCTCGAACGTTCCTGATTGGTTGAGAGGCTTCTAGCCCCGCCTCCTGAGACCTATAAAAGGGTCCACAGCTGCCAGAGCAGTCAAGCCAGTAGTCCGAGTTCGAAGGTAGAATGCAGTAGGAGATCGAGAGTAAGTGAAGTTCGAAGACGGAGCGGAGGAGTCGGAAGCGACAAAGCGGAGTAGGCGGAAACAGCGGTGAGCAGCGACGGAGTCAAGCTCGTGCTGAACTGAACTGAGCTGTGCGCTACTGTCTGCAGTAGACTCTGGTTGTATGCTGCTGTGTGTGCTGTTGTAAGCTACACGTCTCGGGTGAAGATAATCGTCTTCTGTGCTGTATATAGTTGTCGCTTTTGTGCTGTCCTGTGTGTCTTCGTGTAAATAAACGTCGTTGTTTTATTTTCTACTACCGTCTGCTGATTGAACGTTCTACACACCATATAACTTCCACTATCCAAACGAACCCCGGTGAAAATTTCGCAACAATATTATAAGTCAATAATATATTTGAAATAAAATATTTCTATATCAATCATGGGTGTTTACTTTTTTTTTTACTCTCATCGTACATGTTAACGGCATTCCTAAGGATCCAGATTCGAAATTAGAGATATTTACCGACGATACAGCAGCCTTAACACATTATCCACATCCACGTATTAGAGTGCAGTGTTTATTTAACTTTGTTCCCTAATTACAATTCAATTCATTGACCGGAAAATAGAAGTTAATCCTACTCTAAATGTGCGTGCTTCTTGTTCAAGGAAGAAAAAAAAATCACACCGCCTCAACTCCAAGTTCAAATATTTGTTCATTCCTCCCCTAGGTAAATAAGAAAAGTTGTTTTTAAACTGAATATTATCCTTTGATAAACATACAGGTATAGGAGAGATGCATCACTTTCATTTTCTTTCTAAAAATTCATAAAATAAATAAAGATACTACGGAGAGAATTAAATTTAAAAATATATTTCGTTTGAGGTTTCAGCCGTTAGACCATTTTCCTTATCTATTGTTGGCAATTATTTATGAAGTTTTTGTGCAAGATATCTAACTTTTCCGTGGCAAAAAAAATAATTGCTACATATAATGAGTTCCCCCCCCCCCCCTTACCTGTATCTCTTCAAAGTTATAATGACAAGTATTAAACCCATCATAGTTTAATTGCTCTCTGTAAAAAGCTATTAGACAAAAGCTTATGATCCACAAGTCAATTATGAGAACTTCACTGACCTATGACGTTTACGTATAAAGTGAAAAGACTCAAGCCTAAGTAAGCCTTCCTAAATAGGCAATGAAAGTAGATAGTAAATGTTTCTTGACATGTAATGCGTAGTCATTTAGATTAAAATTATAAAATTAATCAGAAATTATCAAATTAAACTTAATGAAATTTTCTGAAAAAATCTTCCAGATCCACAACGAACATGCATTTCGTCCACCAGCTCGAAGAAAAGGCAGAGAATAGAACTAGGCTTAGACTTTAAACCCTTCTCGTCTGTTAATTACTTAAACAAGTGTCATTCGATTCGGATTTGAACACTATTGAAAGTTATCAGCTCCATCCTCGTAGCATTTCAGAACGGAGTTAATGCAATTAAATTAAATGACGAAGAATCATCAGCAAATCTGGTCAGATTAGTATTACAATGTGAAGATTGTTTAAGACTTAAAATGTGTCTTATATCTGTTACATCTGCTATCATAAGCAACTAATCTAAGACACCGAGCAACGACTAAATTACTAAATAATTTGAAAAGAATTTTCAAAACTTCCTAACAACACCAGTTTCCATTTTTTTTTCTTTAATTATTTATACAACGCAAACCACTCATATGAAGTTAAATAAATATTTTAATATTTTAATATTCACAATTCTGAAATGCAAATACTTTGTATAGTGTGGTGTACACTTCATTTTCAGTTATACTTTTACAAAGTGTAGAATTGCACATTCAAAGATACAATAAATAAATAAATTATGAAACATAGTTTTAAATTAAAGAAACGAAAAATAATTGCAAGCTTAATTGCTGCTATTCTAAACAATAATTATTTTTGAAGACTCTGTGTCTTGTAGTACACAACATGGACTTTAAAAAAAAATCTAATTTTAATTGGTCAGACAATTCTTTGAAAATGATTCATTATACAAAGATTGCATATCGAACTAAATACCAAATTCAAATGCATGCGATATCTAAGCTGTCTGGTCACAGAGTGCCACACATGTTTAGTGAGTCGTATTTTCCAAACCCTCTCATCCATGTATTTATTCATAACTCACATTTAGTAAGTGATTTTTGATGGGCTCCTTCGTATTAGCTTTTTTTTTTTTTTTTTTGCTCCTTCCTTTAACTTATGAATACTCGGTCTTAAAATAAAATAAAAAATCGAAAGCTTTTGCAGTTTTATGAGATACAGATTTAATGATCCTTCACTTTCGGTATTAAAATCATATTATTTTTTTACCCTTTAATGGACTTAATTTAAAAACAAAAAAAAAGTGTCTTTACAGTCACTTCGCGCTGAGTTTATTAATAACTTTGGATCCATTAACTTCTACATTTTTTAGTGCTGAAGATCCTACTCTCTTCTTCCTTTTCTTGAAAAAAAAATATTCAATCGCTATTTTTTTTCATGAACTCTCTCACACACTTTTCTTTGTAGTTATCCCAGAAGTTATCTCTTTAAAGCGCGTGCTTTTGGGTTTGTTTTTTTTCTTTTCTTACTTCCGTACTGTTCCTTTTTTTTTTACTTCACTTCTTTCAGATAGTTTTTAAGTTATGTTATTCATATGAATAATTTAACTTAGTTTTTAAGTTATGTTATTCATATGAATAATTTAACTCTTTAACTTAAAATGAAGAACTAATAAGCTTAGTGAATAAGCTCTCTTTTTAAATCTTCACGAGAAAGATCTGATATGATCTCATACATGTAATGCCGCTAAAATGTGATGTGACCTCCTCATAATGTAATATCGGGAAAATGTGATGCTCCCTCATATATCGAGCAATGTCAGAAAACTGTTCAAAGATGCAATGCATCTCCCCGACTATGTGATATGCAATATGTTATTTTTTTGTTTAAAACTTTTTAGTATTTTAAAGAAGAGGAATTTTTTTTCCTCTCATCTTTCTGTTAACAAATCGAGTTCAAAATTTGAAAAATTATATACAATTTTTTTGTCGAGATTGCATCCCAAATTTCATTTATTTGATATGTTTTCTTCATCTATCTTATAATTTTAGTTATTTTTTTAATATGCACTGGGAGACAAATGAATTTTCTGTTAATTGAGAGTTAGTCCTATATTAAATTCAGATCATATAATTTTACCCGTACCGTATTAACCGTATGTAAATAACGAATATAGTCAAATTTTAGTTAAAAAAGGGCCTATTAGTGTGCAATTTTTGGAAACTTTTTGAGGGAGAGGAGGAACTATTAATCGTTTACATGCGGTTATACATAAATTTATAATATTTATGTACTTTTGTGTAGTCGATACATTAAAATTGATTAATGTAACTTGTTAAATATTTGATTTTTTTTGCTTACATATGCTCAAACACACCAACCAGTAAATAGTCAACGTTGAACAATTTGGTTCAAAATTTTATCTATAACTATGCATACAAGAAATACAGAAATACCTACATTAACAATGATAAAACAGGTAGTTGCTGTTACCTAGTAACATAGTTCAGCATAAAGTTTTGTTCTTTAATCACTCTTTGGAGAAAGCAGAAGGTTGTTTGCTATCGGAATCAGAATTCGAACTTGTAATCCTCCCATTCTGAAGGCGAAACTTTACCATTAGATCAACGCGAACAGTTCGGGGCTGTTCTTTATTACGATTGACAGTTCTTCAGAAAAGTTCTATTTATTTCTTTGATTTAAAATTTTTAGCACAAAATTTTTTATAGTTCGCACAATGGAAAGATTTTTAATATATATGTTCATAATATTAAAGTGTGTAATAACTGTCAATCCACACTTTTCAGTTCATGTAAACTGAACTAAAATCAGTGTTCCGCTCTATTTGTTTGGTTTCGAAATTAACCGCGCCGTTTATAAAAAAGATAGGAACTCTTCTTTATGTAATTACGATTTCTCATTTTTTTTTAATGAGAAATAAAAGAAATTAGTTTGTTCATTTATCAGACATACTGCACCATTTTTGAATTGATTTCCTATGAAAGGGATGAGGGTAATTTTAAAGGAAAAATATTGTATATACATGATCTCCATCCTTATCATTTTTGTTATTGTTATTTTTTATTATCCAAAAGCTGGCTCCTATTAAAATAATATTATTTATATAATCATACTCATAACTTTAATGTTTCAAAGATTTTGATTACAGAAATTTTGGTTAATTTTAGAAGTTAATTTCTGAAAAATGATTATGTGTAAAAAACACCTGTTTGTTTATATAATGACATCTTTTTTTCTTTCATTTATTAATGTTACTTTATTGTAATTTTTTTCTATTTTTAGAATTTTCAAGAACTAGGGGCTACAGTAGAATGGGTAGATGCTACTCAAATGATAGAAGAAATGAGAGCTGATGTAGAAACTGTTCTTTCATGGAAAACATTAGCTGTTGATGTAAGCAACTTCCTTTTTCATATATTTAATTGTTATCTAGAAACTGTCAAAATGCAGCTTTGTTATAAATTTAAAAATCACTTAGCCATGATTCACTGGTATTAGAGTAATTCAGGATCCTTCTTGTGTGTACTTTGTTTACTAACTTAATTTTTAAAACTTAATTATGAATTGTCAAATTAATATCACTTTCAAAGTAATTTTTCTTTCTTGAATAAAAATCAATAATGTTAAATACTATTAATTCAAAGTCTTAATTATCCAATAGTCTTAATATTTCTGAATTGATAGTTGCCAAAGCAATTTAAATAATCGATTGCTTTAAAACTGCAAAGAAAATTTCCAGAAACTAAAATACAAATCCTGCTCATTACAATAAAAAAAAATAAGCAAGATTGAGTATAGTCCTGCTTTTCAAAATATTTTAATGTCAAAGAAAAGTCTAAATATTTCATTGGAATTGTTATATTATAAAAAATAATTACAGTGTTATAATTTAAAATTCATTTATGTTGATATAGCAAATAAAGGTTGTTTATATTTCTTTTTTCCCATGTAACTATGATCTGACTTGATAAAATGTGATTTTTTTTTATTATGATTTAAAATTATCTACACAATATTTATAATAAAATTTTTAGCACTATCATTTTTCAAGATTTATTTTCTTTTCCATAGAGGATAAGAGAAGCTGCTGAATATGCAGCAACAGGACCTCAACATGAAAAAAGTACCAAAGTGAGTACTTTGTGTTTAGACACTAAAAACATTTTTATTAAAAAAAATAATTTGTAACTTTTGTAAAAGTAAATCTTTCTATTTGACTCTCAAAAAATTGTTGCATAAGTGATAATTTTTAAAAATTATTATTTGTGTAAGAGGAAAAATGGGTAATTGTATATTTACTGTATTCCCTTAGCAAACTAGTTATTGGCAAGACTAAATATAACATATTTGGTAATTTCTGATTGTTATAAATATATTTTTAGCAATAAAGTTTTAGTTCCAAAATCATTGTAATGATTTTTGTTGTAATTAAATGGCTATATATTAAAGATTAAATTTGTGTTATTTTTTAATACAATTCAAAAACAAATTATTGTATGCAATCCTTCATATTTTAATATTTTACCCATTTTCTTTTCTGTTTACATCAAATAACCAATATTAGATTGAATTATCATATTAATTTTCTTTTAGTTTGAATACTATCTTGCACGAGATGATCCACCCAAAGAAGAAGATGATAATAAAGTTGAAAGCAATGATGTTGTTCCAGAATTCAAACCTCGAAAACATGTCAGGGAATTAGAACTAAGACCTCATCGGAATTTTGCTAATGCTCCTGTGAATTTCAATCGTAGTTCAATTCATGTGCCCTTAACTGTATACGATCAAGGTATATAATTTCATATTCTGCTTGACGAAAAATATTATTCTCTGTTTTCAAAACATGTTGTATACTTCAACTATTAGATAGTTTTATAATTAATGCATTTATATCAGATGTGGGATTCCACTGTAAACTTTATTGCATTTCAGATTTGTTTGAAGATCAGAAGCAAAAATTTCCCAATAAATTATCCTTCAATCATCATTTTTTCCATTTATTGAAATATAACTTCTTTTTTTTCCAGATCCCAAAGTGCAGAATTCCATAAAATGGTCAGAGTACCTGACTTTAATTTTTATAAATAATCTTGCTGTTGATCCATCCCTAAACTGGCAATATTTTGGAAGCAGCACTGGATTTTTAAGAACGTTTCCTGGTAAGTTCAAGATAAGATTAAATAAAAGCTTTAATTTTTTTAAAACAATTGAAAACAAACATTTTATATTTCTAATGTTATAAAATGTATATTGGGCATTTTCTATGATTTAGCAATAATACTGTAAAAAAGAATTTAAAAAATTGAAATCAATCAAAAAAGATTAATTTTGTTCTTTCAATTAAATAATGGGTCTGGTAAAATAGTGAGAATAATTCATCGTATTGTTGTTGTTGTTGTTGTTTCATCTTTTTTACTTAGATTATTGTTATTGATTTAATAAGTGTAAATGGTACCCGTGACGTGACATTATTTATTGGGTTGTTCGGAAAGTAATTTCGTTTTTCCGGACAGAGGATTTAATTGTATTTTTTTGCACCCAACTTCACATTTAAGCCGTATAATTTTTATATGCTTTGAGAGCTCATATAGCAAGGCTTGTGTGTGAAAAATTCCAATTAATTCTACGCAGTAGTTTTTGGTTGGTGCCCTTTTAAATATGGAGAGCGATAAGCAGAATTTTCGACATATCTTACTGTTTTACTACAAAAAGGGTAAAAATGCTGTTCAAGCCAGAAAGAAATGGACCGATGTGTATGGAGAAGATGCCAGTACGCCAGTGCCAGAACTGGTTCGCTAAATTTTTTAGACGGTAAAACCCTCACGTCAAATGAGGAGATCAAAAACCACCTCAATCAGTTTTTTGGCAGCAAAGACCACAAATTTTATGAGCATGGAATTATGCTGCTACCAGAAAGATGGCAAAAGGTGTTAGACCAGAACGGCCAATATATAATTTAATAAAGTATTTGTTTATTATACAAAAACTGTCTTTCATTTCCACAAATATATATATATATATATATATATATATATATATATATACTTTCTGAACAACCCAATATTTATCTATTTTTCTCCTTTAAAATATTTCATATTTAAAGTAATATTAATTAATTAAGTGCCCTGAAGAGTCAGTTCAACTTTTATGTTTTTGAGCATTATTGACCCTTTGGGAATATTTATAAAATGCAACTGAAGGCAATAGAAAAATGTAATGCTCCCCCTAAGAAGGCATCTGAACATTAATATCTTCTCCAGTCACTAAACCACAGAATGTATCGAATGTATATTTTACATATAATATTACATAAATATATATTTCCTGTGTTTACTTATGCATGTGTGATTGAATTCATTAATATGTATATATAATATGTATGTATGTATAATCAATGTCTAAAAGCATTATTTAAGAACTTTTTTTCTATTTTAATAATTATATTTCTGGTTTTTAAGATTAAATGTTAACATTTTGTTATGAGAATGAAATAAAATCAGCCTTTCCTTCGCTTATTTATTACTAGCTGCTGATTATTGACTAGCTGAAGTTCTAGGAAAGTGGAAGTGATTAAACTTCAATTATTAAATTAAGACATTATAAAGACATTTTTTTGCTGAACCAAGCAAGCTTTTTTTATAAATATGAATATGGAAAACAGAATTGATCTACATTGAAATCTTATTTGCATTACAGAATAATTTTCATAATTTATGATATGTCAAAGAATTATTCAATAAAAAAATTTCTCTGATTTATTATAATATTCAATTTTTAGATTTACTTTCAAAAGAATTTAAATGACATAAATAACAATATTTTATTTTGATCTATAAATGTACTTCAAAAAAGTTCACATTTTATGCAATCCTTTGGTTTTAAGGAATCATCTTCTGTAAAATATTGTTGCTATTTTAGCTTTTAAATAAATAAATATAAAATATTTTTAAAAAATGTTTTTAACCTCTGCAATCAAATCTGACTGAATTATTAAGTTTTGAAAATTGCGATTTTAGAACAATCAAGATTTTCATAATTTTAGGACAATCAGACTTAGGAAAATTATAGGCACTGATTGGCATATCTTCTTTCAAACAATTGATGGAGTGGTCTAAAATCAAATTTTTTTTATAAAATTGTAGTATTTAAAGTTTTGTGAATTGATCAGTTTTAATTGCAACATAGTGTAGCTTACTTTTTATTTAAAACAATTAGCCTTTGGCAACTAGCTAGTTCATTGGAAATATTGATTCTCTTTAATTTTCTTTAAGTCATGTAGATAAACTTTATGTCCATGGTTCCACCAAATTATCAGTTTTATTTATTATTTTTACTGTCTCTTACATATGCTCTGTTTATTGTGTACATGAACCTTTCTATTGAAGATCAGTCGCATGTTGCCAGGATACTATTAAAAACTTAAATGTCCGGTTCATCTAACTTCTAAACGTTTGTAATATTGTATTTATTTCATTTTTCTATACATGTCATACACTACACAGATATTAAACAGAAACCTAGTTCTTTACTTTTCAACAGCAGAAAAAAAAATCATGTTATCACATAGTTGATAAAACAATAAAAATAGTTTGAACTTCAGGAAATAATGTATACTGTTAGTTATCTATTGTTAGAAATTAAACAAACAAAAAATATTTGTAAAAAGTGTCAAAATTTAGCAAAAATTCCTACGATTATTAAATTTATATCAATAAAAAGGCAATTTACTGTATTTTAAAATGATGCAAAATTCATTTTTGTACAATAATATTTTCTGAAGTTATAGCAGAAAAATACCAAAATCCAACTTATTTTGTAATTAAATTGAAAACAAATCGCTCCGAGGTGCACCTTTCTTAGTTATTTCCAACGTATACGCATGCCAAATTTGATAGCTGTAGGTCAAATGGTCTTGCCTCTAGAATGCCAAACATACATTCATCTTTATTAGTAGCACCGATTGTTTTATAAATACTTATATATTAACTGCATGTCATTGGGGAACTTTTAATTTAATTGTATGGCATTGCAAACTTAAGGCATATCATTGGTCAATATGACAATGAACTAACTTGACATCTTAGCTTTTTTTTACAATCAATTACTATCATGCAGTTAATACACAAGTACTCTTTTTATAATTTAGTGGGATGTTTTAACATTACCAATAGTAATCCTCTTTCTAACTGAGGTTCATGAAAATATACATTTTTTAATGCTAGCAGTTAAGATTTGCTTTTTTAAAGCTAAGAAATTGCTCTAAATTGTGTAAACATGATGAATTAAGATAATATATGAATATAATTTTACATAGTCAATTATTGAAATATCTGATTGTATTTTCCAAAAAAAAAATCTTCTTAAACCAAAAAGAAAATGTAGTCTTTTAAATAATATATTGTTGTCTTATGTTTTTTTTTTTTTAAATCTTTGAAGCACCAAAGTTTAAAAAAATTTAATTGCAACACTTTTTAAAAAATGGTTGCAACTTTCTACACAGAGATGGAAAATATTCAATTATCATTATTAATATACAAATTCCTTAATATGGAAACTATTACAGAATTATGATAGAAAAATTTCATTATCGCATAAATACCAGCATTCAGAATAGGATATATTGCAGCTTTGTATAAAAATAAAATTTAGCTCTTTCCTTCCCCCCCCCCCCTCTCTTCTCGGAGATGCCATGACTTTTATAATTCTCTAATATATTTTCTACTGTTATTTACAGTTTCTAAACGTAAAGTAATCAGACTGGGAATTTGCAATGCTTATGCCTTTAAGTTTTATACTTATTACTGCTTTATGCCTTTGCTTTATTAACTGTGCACTATTGCAAGTAATTCTAACCATTACCTAATGTCATACATGATTCCTGGAATTAAAAATATTCTACAAAAATTAATCAATATTGTGTGAATTTGTCATTAGCTGATGTTTTTAAAATTCTCTGGTTGAAAAACTGCAGAGAAACTAAATTAAACTGAATAATTTTAATTTAACTTTATTTTTGCAGCTACCTCTTGGACAAAAGAAGGTAAACAACATCCAGATTTATATGATTGTCGAACACGTTCATGGTAAATATGTTTTACTTTTGTATTTTGATGTTATGATTTTTATTTAATTCTTTGAATTTCAAACAAATTTATTTTTATAGTATATCTAATAAATATTAAAGAATGGTACTTAGAATTTTTATTATATTGAATTTTTGGTTTCATTAACATGAGATATAAAATAGAAATGTCAAGTTGTAAATGTGCATATTGTCTAAGGTGAAATGCAGTTTAAAAAATTTGTATTAATATATCTCTCATGCATTAAAATACTGAAATATATGTTTTGTTGCATAGAAATATCATATTTAAACATTCGAATAATATGAAATACTAAATATTAACTTTTAATTTGCAAATAATTTTCCTTATTTCTTAATACTAACACAAATTAGTAATGAGAGAGAAGTTGCATGTGTATTCATGTTCATGAAGAAATAATAAACAAACAGTAATTTTGATTACTAATGCTAATGGATAATTTATATGATATTAAATCAAATTACAATTTAATTAACATTTTGAGCACATGTGTGTGTGATTTTTCTACTTCATATTCATTTATTATACTTGTTTATAATTGCTAGAAAAGTGTGTAACATCACATATGTGTATATTTTTCTGCTTAAAGATTAAATAGTATTATTCATTTTTGTAGGTATGTTAAGGCAGCTGCTTCTGCAAAAGATATTGTCATTCTTGTAGATTCTAGTGGATCTATGACTGGTATTAGAAAAGAAATAGCTAGAAATGTGGTTACTGACATTCTGGCCACATTAACAGAAGATGATTTTGTTACAATTCTCAGTGTAGGTGTCATTTTTTTAATAAAAAAAAGAAAAGTTATTGTTTTTTTTTTTTTTTTTTTTTTTTTTTTTTGTAAATTTTAAGTAAGCCATTTAAGTAAACTTGTTTGGGTTTTTTTTTTTTTTACATAGTAATTTTATGAGTTGTTTTATGGTTTTGCGTGTTAATTCTCAAGATTTGGTATTTTTAATATGTGTGTTTTTTTATTATGTTTGCAATAATATTTTTTCTTATTATTATTCACTTTAGTTTTCCGATGAAGTTACACCTGTTGTTCCTTGTTTTGAAAATACCCTAGTTCAAGCTAATGATGAGAATATTAGGGTAAGGCATTATAATAATGATTAAATATTTAATCTGTATCTAATATTAGCCTTAATTACTATCATAATTTAATTATTATTTTGTAGTTTATAATTTTTTAGTCATTTGATTCAATTTAATGCATAGTCATAAAATTAAAAAGATGACATTAGTAAACGTTTCCCCCAAAATGAAAAATATAGCATCATATAATAATCAGATCTTGAATCTGTTTTTTAAAAATTGTAACAAAAGGATTTACTGATGCTGAAATTATTTCATTCTCAACATTTTTTTTTAAAAATATGTAACAAGAGGTTAAATGAATATTCAGAAGTAACCAAAGATTATTTTTGCATGTCCCTTCAAAAATAATTATTTTGTTTGCTACATTTTCAAATCAACAAAATTCTTCAGAAAACATTTTCATGTTTGTTTATTTTTTTATAATAAATGTTATTATCCATAGTGAAAATTTTATCTATGAATATTTGCACAGAAAACTCAAGTTACAAACCAAAAATGTCTCATTCTTAAGGAATTTATGTAGCTATACAAATTTTCACTGCTGTCTGCATTTTTTTTTCTGTTTTTACTTTGTTGATTATAAAATAAGATTCACACTCATTTTTAACTAGCTATTTATATATATATATATATATATATATATATATATATATATAAAACATAATACAATTTAATTAGGTGGGTGAAATGCAAAAGATATTTTTATAATTTCTTATATGGAAGAGTTTTCATACAACAAAGTTAGAAAATACACACCTCTCAAAGGCCATAATACTGATTCAAATTTAATGATTGTTTAACTCTGTTAAAAAGTACTAATTCATTTTTTCATTTGCTTTTTTTTTATTTCTTTAAAGTTTAATTAACTTAATTTTTTTGTCTTTAACAAAGATATAGGTAATGAATGCAATAATGTTATGTTATTTGATAATTTTAATTAGGATATAAACCTATAAATATATTTATAATTATTTGTGCATTAATTAATATTTCCTTTATACAGGAATTCATTAGGCATATGAAAAAACTCGAGACAGCCAACATTGCAAATTTTACTTTAAGCCTTATAACTGCGTTTGAACTGCTGCAAAAAGTAAGTAAATCTTTTTGCTCAGTTTAAATGCATTTAAGTTATTTTGTGAATACTGTTTTTAACAATTTTATTCTGAATATTTCTATCAATAAATTGTCATTTATATGCTGTTTAATTACTTTGTTTATATTTTCAATAGTTTATAAATGCTATCTCACTTTATTATAATAATTTCATGGCTGTCAAATCTGTTAAGAATTAAATATCTTTATTAATAGTTTTTTTCAGTAATTAAAGTTTAATATATTTAAAAAATACTATTCACTTGTGATCATGCAAGCAAATTTTTCCAATTTGCTGCCTCAAAGAGTTATTGATTTGGTGTAGTTTAAATTTGTTTTATTTTGTTAAAGTTCAATTTCAAAACTACAAAGCTATTTTAAAATTTAACTTTTATTTTTAAATAAGGATTTGATGACAAAGAAACTTTATCTTAAATACCACATCTCTCTGAAGTAGGATATTTGATTGTGTAATTGTCTTGCATAAATAGAGATCTATGTTGGACTTTGAAACTCTTAATATTTCAGTCCTTAAGCTGAAGTCCTGCTCTGGAGTTTGTAGTTAAATTTTATGATTGGAGGGCTTATTAATTTTGTAGTAATACTATAATAATAGGAAAAAGAATAAGAAGAAATTTATAAAATCTGTTATTGCTCATTCGTAAGGACTAAAAGAGATACTTGCATTCAATTGCTTGGAATTGTCGATAAAAGTATGGAAAATTTAATATATATATATTGATATATAAATTTGAATATATATATATTCAAAATTTCATCCTACGTTTAAAATAAGAAAAAAAAATATTTTACTCAATTTCAGTCGGAAATTTTGCTTCTCGATGTGAAGTTACTCTCAAAGAAATATAATATTTGTAACTGCAAGATATAAACATCTGAGTGCTTCTAGTTTATTTATAACTGCTTTCCTTTTAAAGCATGCCATCTGCTGTTGTTTCACAATCGAGCAACTTATTAATTTAGTATCAAATATTACATGTGTAAATTATAATATTTTTGAAACTTAGCCATTAAATAAATATTTTCATGTTATTTATTATGTTAGATTGTAATTCTTAGATATAGTCACACTACCATTCTTACAGTTGCAGATTTAAGAATTTTGTTACCTTAGTCAGTGTACATTATCTGACTCTTCTGTTCATAAACTGATACTTTCAATTTCAATATATTTTTAATTGAATCAACATGTTAATTTTTTTTTAATTCAGGAACTTTTTGGTTATGTATATTTTTTACTTATTTATTATAACTCATGATTACGCAGCATTTATGTTTGTATACAATATTGTTTAAACATATGCATAATATTTATTAAAGCTATATATATATTTATCAAAATACAAAGGAACATGTCCATTCATAATTGTAAGTGTTAATGCTTTTCTAATATTTTTATAATTCATAAAATTTTTATTTTTTACAGATTAATTTATTTGACAGTAAGACTAATAGCCTCTTTTTAACCAACTTGCATACAAAATATCCCCAGTGATGTAGTAAATGGAGGGGAAGGGGAGGTACACTTGCTATGCCGTTGCTATCTCCAAAGCTCAATATCCTAGATACTTGTCCTTAAATAATCCTTTAAAATTGAAAACCTGTCATTGTTTACATAGGCTTATATGATGATAATAATATTTTAAAAACTGTATTCTTCTGTGTGATTATCTGAATTACTCTTCATAATTTTCTAAAACATGAAAATTGTTTTCTAAAAAGTCTTCTTTGATTTTACTTAAATTTCAGTATAACAGATCAGGACTAGGAACACAGTGTAATCAAGCAATTATGATCATTACTGATGGAGCACCAAATACGTTTGAAGATATATTTAGAAGATATAACTATCCAAACATACCGGTTTGTTGGAAATTTCATTTCTTAAAAGACCCTTATTTATTTACTGTTGTTTTTTTTTCAGGAGATATCAGTAAAATATATTTATTTCTTTGAATTTAAAAGTTTCTACTTCTATTAAATCATTATTTAACTTGTCTGATTCATTAGCTTTGTGAATTTCATAATCATAGAAATGTTCAGTGTTGTTTTGTTGTTCATTAACATAAAAAATAGCATATGACAACAACAAAACATAATTCAAACAACTAATTAATATATAGAATAAATTATGCAAAATGATGTGTATTTGTTAAAATGTAAAAGCAATAATAATATCTAAAACAATTTTTAACTTATTGTTGGATTTGAATGTTAATTCTCAAGACGAAGATTTTGGTTTCGAAAGTCAATTGATTCAATCATAGAATATTAACCTTAAATTTACTAATTAACTTATGGGTAATCAGCCACTTCAATTACAATGTGAGGGTTAATTTTCCATCTCTTAATGCTGAGATTTTCAAAGATCATCCTAAATTTGTATAAATCTTTGAATCATCTTTTATTTGTTAATTTTTTGTTGCAAAGATAACTAAATGATACCATATTGTCTTTTGTTCATTATCAAATGGTTGTGTACATTTTTAGAAATTCAATTGTTAAATATGTGCATTACAGTAGATTATATAAAATGTATTATTTTTATGAAAGTAAAAAAATGCATTATTTATAGTTTATTATGTTGTAAACAAATCAAATTAATTTGAAGATATTTTCTACCAGGTGCGTGTTTTTACATATCTTATTGGGAAGGAAGTGACAGAATCCCATGAAGTGAATTGGATGGCATGTGCAAATAAAGGTATTATTTAAAAAAAAACTTTTTTAAAAAGATATTTGAATTGCAGATGTTATTTTATTATTTCTTAGAAAAAATTCCTTACTGTTAAGCAAAGTCCATTAAATTTTTATTTATTATGAACATATTCTTATTGTGTTACAACAGTTTAAACTTTCTTTGTAGTTGCTAAACAAAGTATATTAGAATTTCTTTCTTGCCCTCAATATTTATCACCCAAACTTTGCACAGCCAGCTTCCGTGTTGAGGGTATACAAAAAAAATGCCCAAAGAACGTTACATGTGCAACACATATTTTCCAAGAAAATTACAAAAACAAAGTATGATTTCACATCTGGTGCAAAGAAAAACATTTTATTAAATACATCATATGCATTATTTGAAAACAACAAAGGCAGATATTCAAAGTGTTCGCTGTGCATATCGAGGCAGGCTTGAGCGCGCCGTGTAATGGATCCCTGTACACATTGCAACATTGCATTGCCCATCGAAGTACAAGCAGCATGCAAACGAGTAATTAAGTCCGTTTGTGTAGTTACTATGTCTCGATATGCCAATTCCTTGAGATGACTCCATAAGAAAAAATCATGGTGGTCACAGAACTGGACTCCCATGTCCGATCCAGCGGCCAGGGTATTCCATATCGAGCCAATCACATACAAGAGCACAAAAATGTGCTGGGGTTCCATCGTGTTAGAACCAAAGGCCTTGTATTGCTGCTGAAAGTATGTCATCTAGAAAATCGAGTAACACGTCATGGAGAAATATGAAGTAGGAATGTCTCGAGAGCCATTCAGGCAACAGATGTGGTCCAAGCAGGCGATCCGCGAGTATTCCGGCCCACACAATTATAGACCAGCATTCCTGAAACTCCTGCATGCATATGGAATGCGGATTAAATGGGACAACATATGACAGTTCAATAAAAATAAATATGATTTAAAGCCATTTAAAATACAACTGCTTCACATCATTCAACAGCGTGCACATACATGACGCGATATGCTCGCAGAGCATTTTGAGCATCATCGTCTGTAAAGATATGTAAAAAGGGCTGTTGATGTGTCCAATACATTGTTTTTCCCTTGCACCGGGTGTGACGTCATATTTTGTTTTTAGTATTTTTCTTGAAAACTGTGTATCGTACAGGTACAGTTCTTTGGACAGTTTTTATGTACTCCCAACGAGGAATTTGGCTGTGCAGTGTTTGGAGGTATTTATGGGACACCCTGTATATTAAATAATTGGTGGTAACCATTAATACCTTTGCTTGGCTGAAATGTCTTGATATTACATATGATCATAGTGCTACTGTTTTCTGCACAAAACAGAATTATGGCACACTCCATGCATAGACAAATCCCTTTCACACTAGTTATGTCACATCATTAGCAATGAGCCTATTAACCAGGCAATACCTCTTTATTGCAATCGTCAAGAAAGCAGGAATCTGCCTACTTATTTGACAACTTTTCATTCTTTTATTTGAACTCCCTTCTAGAGGAATTATAAATGATAAAGGCAATTTCAATTACTTATGAACTAATGCATCTTCTAAATAAATGCAAAAACTTGGAGTAAAAATCATGTTAAATGCTTCATTTGCGATGCAATATGTGAATTTAATTAGCCTGCTTTTTTAAAAATTAAGTTGACTTTTATTCTTATTTAAACTGCTTTCATATCCTGAAATTCAAAACATTTTTTTTTCAATAGGGATTTTAATAATATTGCTATAACAGACTTATTTATTGAATTACTATTTCCAAATATAAAAAGACTTGTTTTAACAAAGCAGAAAAAATATCTCAATTTTAAAAAAAGTACCAGAAAAATTATTCTACTTTAGCTACATCTCCTTTAGGCTAATTCAGTTTCAATCATTTTTTATGTTTATTTTAGTAGGATAAAAGCATGCAGTTTACGCATAATTTCGTGCTTTGAAGTATTTGAAATTAGCTTATGAATTAAATTTCTATCAGTAACTGTCAATCTTTCTGTGCTGAAAAAAGTGGTATCTTCAATTACGAATGTAATGAAATATTGAAAATTATTGTTGCTAAGTATTTTTAAAGAAAAAGAATATCACATTCATTGTCACTTTATCATAGTCAGTTTTCTATTTTCAAACAAATGAAGTTTATTTTTTCAAAATTTGCTGTAACTGTTAGTCATAAATTAATTGATAGGAATAAATTGAAAATTTCTATTCCACCACTTAAAACAAAAGCTTAAAAAATAGTTTATATTTTAATGTTTATTTCATTTACCTTGCTAACTATAATAACATTAAAATTTATAAATTACTAGCATTCATTCTTATATGTTCCTTTCTTCTAAATTCTTTTTGTGTTATGTAGTTATTATTTATGTCAATTCTATTTATGTTAATGAAAATATTTCTATTTATGCTTTATAAAGGTTACTATACTCATATGGCTACATTATCAGAAGTTCGAGACAAAGTACTCGTAAGTAACTTTTGAAAATTTACAAATGTCTTAGTACATTTTACCTTATTATGCAGAAGTAACATGAATATATTTCTTCTTATTCAGAAATATGTCCCAGTAATGAGTCGACCTCTTGTTCTATCAGGAGCTCATCCTTATATTTGGACATCTGTATATGCTGATGTTCCTGTGAGTGTTTCTTGCTTGTAGAATCTTTAAATATTAATAATTTTTATTTAGTTCTTAAGAATAAATTTTCTTTCTTCAAAATGAAATGTTGAAGTTTAAATTAGATTATTGAAAGATTTTTTACCTTTCATTATGAAAAGTGATTCATTATAAATTTGAGGAAATTGTTTTTCAATATATTTCTATTAAATTTATTAGAAATATCCAATGAACTTTAATATAATGATTATGAAGCAATATGTTATTTTGCTCCCTTAAAAATAATATTACACTTCTGGCCTAGAATATTATTTTTTACGTGATATGTTAGGACAATTAGTAACATCTTTGGTTATGAAATTTTCCATATATTAAAATTTGCTAAAAAGCATTTTATTTAAATCAGGATTAATTTAATTACTCTATTGCAAAATTTTTCATTATTTATTTATTTATTTATTTTTGTATTTCTAATTCTTTCTTTGTGTTATAAATGCCCTTTTAATTGAGAAAAAAAATTTTAAGGCATAATTAGTTTTCCAGAAGATTTCAAGATTTTCTCAGTTACATTTATTTTAGTTTCTTAAATCTTTATTTTATGAAGAGAGTTTACTAAAATGTAATGTTTATAGTTCAATTCTCAATTTCTTTTTAGTTAAAAGAGGTTCTATTGTGCATTAATGTTTGTTTGTTTTTAATTTCATGTAAACATAAATATCAAGAAATATTTTTCATTACAGAACATTTTTGGGCATGCATTGATTATAAAAAAAACTCGTTAAATTGTTAATTTTAGTTTTTATATGGTGATTTCTGAATAATATCAACTTATATATATATATAAAACTTAGAATATATCATTAAATCTTAAAAAATCACTAGATTTACTTGTTTCAATGTATTTTGTTAGTTACTTATCAGTTTGATGTTGCTTAGTAATTTGCTGTGGATTATTTGAAGGATGCTAAGAAAAATAAATGTAATACAATTCACTTCACATTTGACACTTTACTGTAATTGTGGGAATTTTATTTATATAGATTATCATCTATATAAAATTTATTGATATTTGTGACATCTTTTAAGTTTCTGTTATGGAAAAAAAATCGAAACAGATGTAGAAATTGGAGGGATAGCAAAAACTATTATAAATTCTTGCAATTTTAAGTTACTTGTTTTTCAGACTCTTATTGCTTATTAAATGTATGAATCATTTATAAAACAGATTCAAATGCTCATCTAAATTTTAGTGGATAAAAATTTCATTATTTACTTCAACAATTTACAAAATTGAATTTTTTTTTTTTAAATCCTATGTTTGTCTTTTTTTCTTTCTTTTTTTTTAAGTTTGGAGAATTTTTTTATGATTTTTCTTTTTGATGAAAATGACCATTCAGTTACATTTTTAACTTTTATTTGTTTATTGTTTTTTTTATTTGTTTATTTTATTAGTTTGCTTATTTCAAAATTCATTAAATAAAATTCAGGCAACTGATTTGACTCTAACTGAATGGGAAGATAGAGAATTTCAGTACATCCGTCGCAGATTAAATATGATGCGACGACATATGTGGCTTTATGCTCAGGAAGATGATGATGTTGATGATCCAGAAGGTACAATTGAACCCATATTGGAAGAACAGGAAGTCAGGGTTTGTTCATTATTTTGTTGAGTTTTTATGTTATGATTTATTTTCTCCTTCCTTGCTTGATTGTACATATAACAATACCCATCGTTTTTAATAATCCAGTCTACTAAATATTTGCAGTGAAACAGTTTCAGTGGACTGATAGCCGCTCAATCAGTACATGAATATAATTTTAGAAAGTGTTAATTTAAGATATTTAGGTTTTATTAGGGGATGAAAGTTGAATTAATTTACTCTCTATGTATTTATCTTTTATAGAATTTTTTTTTAATTTTGATATAATACATGAAACTTAACAAAATTTTGTTCAACATGATGTATCATATCTTTATTCAAACATTCATTTCTTCAAAAAAATAATTAAATATTTAGAATCTAAAATAGACCTCAGAAGAATTTATCAACTATCATCACTCTATTTTACTGGCTTTCATCTTACATATTCTTGAGATGTTTTAATAAAAACCTTTAATTTGTATGCCCATTGTGAAATATATGAATGAACTTCCCTCCTGTGTAACATTTGACTCATTTCATACTGCAATCTAAAATGAATGCTAAAACTAATTTATTTATACATTTTCAGTGTTTTGTAATTGTATTTCTTTGCATGCTGCATATTTGGAATTGCATCTTTTTCCTTTTTATCTGTCATCATTTGTTTCACTCATGGATTTATAGATACCTCGCAGTAGATATAAAAAACAACAGGTCAGTTTATTGCTACTAACATAATTTAATATTTTACAATTGATCATTTCTATATAAATTATGTTTCATTTTTATGTATATATTTATAATTAATAAAATTGTTATGAAAATTATTTGTGCATATCTGATAAGATTAATCTGTGCTTAAAAGAAAGGCTTCTCTTGTGTAACCATTTTTACATTAACTGATCAATAAAGATGTTGTATTGATTTTAATTAAATTTATTGCTATGATGCTGCTCTATAAGTTTGATAAATTATCAAACAAAGGCTATATTTTTTTAACTGAATGAATTTAATTTTTATCTAATATTGGAAACCTTTCACATTCTAATGATATTTTCATAAAAATGTTTGATTTCTGTGTTTCCACAGTGTTAGACATATTTGTAACTGGCTATTAATTCCTATATTTAATTTATGTTTGTTATCTTGCATAAAAGATAAACATGCCACAAATTCTATTTGTGTTATTACTAGCAATACCACTGGGACAGATCAATATTATTAGTACAAAAGAAACTAGTAATTGCAGATTTTAAAAAAAGTTAACTTGATGAAAGATGTAAATATAGACCATTAATTAAAACTGGTGACCTAAAAAGCAAGTTTTGTGTGATAATTTATGAACAACCCTTATATTGTTTGACACCATTGAACATTTGGAATGTAACCATAGACAGGGAATTTTACCATAGATATACATATCTTTTTAATTTCAATATGCAAAGAATAACAAATAGTGAAAATGTGTTGTAGACATCAAAAGCCATTTCAGCATTTGTAAAATTCCTGGCTATTGCTTCTTGTGTTCCCTTTTAATCTAAATAGACTAAAAAGAAGTAATCCATAAGAAAAATTTAATCCAATGTAACAGAAAAATTTAGGGCTCTAACTAACCACAGAAACAAAAAAAAAATTAACTACATTTGTATCTTATATCTTCTGATTTTACCAATGCTTTTCCCTTTTCCATCTATTAAAAAAAGAGATTGGGGAATATAAGGTGAGAACTTTAGTACTGTCATCAATGAATATTTGTCATTTGTATTGAATATTTTAAATTTGTCATTAAATATTAGGAAAATGTTTTCTAAAGGGATAAAAAAAAAGAAAAAGTAATTGATTTTTCTTAAACAGTAGTAAGTGTAAGTGTTTAACCAATTGCTTGGTTTTTGACAAAGACAACATAAAGGTTTGTTTTGAATTAAGTTTTTTGATAATTATATTTCATATTTTCATTTTAGCCATTGCAGCTGATGACAACTGTTGCTACCCCAGTTTTTGACAAAAGAAATGTATGTAAATTTTAATTAAATTCTTGTGTTTTCAACAGCTCTTTTATTTTTTTTTATTGTATTTCTTGTGTAAATTGTTTTAGCTCCAGTTTAATTGAAATTATTCTTTTTATTATAAATAGTGTGTTGCAATTTTTTTCCAAGAGTTTTTAGTGTTATAAGATTTTTTTTTTAAATGATAGTTTGTAAAGCCAGTAATCTCTTGACTTGGAATGCAATTTTTCTCGATAAATCATAAATTTCTTAACATGAGGAAAGGAATATTATAACTAACACTGTGTCAAACATTTTAATATTACTTTGCAATTGATAAAGACATTTTTTTCAAATTTGAAATAAAAATAAACTGCTTCTATTAAATATTTGCATTTTTATAAAATTAATAACCACAGTACTGCTTAAATTTTAATAAACTGCTAATAATACCTTATTATATCTTCTAATGATAAAAATGTGTAATATATTTTGCCTTAAAAAAGACTTAAAAGTATTCCAATTTATGTTCTGTTATCATTTAGAATAATAATTTTAGATATATGATGTATATTAGTTATTTTTTATCTGCAGAATTAATATGTTTTTCCACTAAAAATACAATTGTTTTGTCAAAGTATTATGTAATATTTCCCTGTCGCTTAATTTTTAATTTTTTTTATAGCCAAAATCTGCCAATTTATTAGGTGTAGCTGGTACTGATGTTCCTATAAGAGAAATTACCAAATTAACTAGAGCTTACAAGGTACGCTTGGAAAATAAGTTACTTATACATTTTTATTTTTGTTATAAACTAGAAATTGGTTAATTTATATACTTTATATAGTATAATCTTGTAATGTAATTGTTGATTTTATTTACAAATTAATATTCATTTTAATATTTCTGATATAACACATCAGAAATATTTCTTGGAAAGAAATTTTTAATATTTAATTTTTTTAATAAAAAGTTACCAACATTAGTTTAAAAATGAGGCAATAAATCCTATATTGCATGAATTTTTATACTTAATTATTATTTATTTATACAATGTAAATAAGTCTAGAAGTTGTAGAAATATAAGTCCGAAAATCGATTTTAAATTATATATATGTAATACATTTGCAAAATTCAATGCATAATCTGTTTATACAACCACCATAAAAATATCAATATCACTTGCAATAACCAAGTATTTTTTTTTTTTAATCTTGCATATTTAGACATGCATTTTTAAAAGCTTTTATATTAACTTAGTAAATTCTATGAAGTATTTCACAAATAAAGCTGTGCCTTTACTCATTTACAAATACAATATTAGGCAAGTATGTGCTAAAATAGAATGTGTATTAGAATAACATATTTTCTCTCTACAAAAGAGATCTGATTGAACAAGAAATAGTTATCTATGAATCAGAACTTAAGGCCTTTATAACATTATGTAGATTTTGAGTTATAAAGAGAAGTTATAATGGTTTGTATATGCATAAATGTACAAAGTAGATTGAAATTTTGGATAAATTTCGATTATACTCTGTTGGTATCACATATATTAGCACCATTTGTTTCTAAAGTATAAATAGGAATTGATTATTTTTTGTCAAATTAATATGTGGTTTTTATTTATACTTATCATCTTAGTAAAGGAAAAGTGATGTTTTAAATTGCTTGAATAAGTTTAATTTCTAATTATAATTACCAGTGTTTACATTTTAATTTCTTAAAAATGCTTGATTTTCAATTTGTAATGTTCTAATTATATCCATTCATAGTATTGTTAAAACAATCGGCTGGTGGGTCTATTGTGAGAAGCCCTGCAGGTGTAATAACAGATGACACTCTACTTTAGAAGGAAATACAAAACACAAATAGCATAACACACTTAAAATATGCACAAAGCCAACACTTATAGGAATCGTCAACACACATATAAACAGCAATTTGCTAATTAAATAACAGCACTGTACAAAAGCATTCGGAAGACTTACTCTATGATCCGCATTCCTAAGAAAGAAATCACTCTACTAGCTTCACTTGCTTAAAAAAATCTTCTTGACAGGATATTAAAAAAAATCCAGAAGGATCCGATTTCTTAACACCTTATAGAGTTATTGATGAAATTCCTATATTCTCGATAACTTTAATTTTTATCACTAAAGCTGAAGGTCATTGACATGGTATTCATTAAAATATTTGTAAACCTATCTTCCTTACTATGAGACTAATTGCACAATGAAGCAGTATTAGAGATTCGTAATAGTATGTATGTATGCTCTCAATCATTAAAATTTTCAATTTAAAAAATTTATCTATTTTTCAAAATTCGGATTTTAAAATATAATAATTTAATTATATTTAAAGTTATATTTCCTGTAAGATTTTTTTTTTTCATTTGTATTTCATAGATTGGTGTGAATGCATATTCTTTTGCCATAACGAACAATGGCCATGTTCTTTATCATCCTGAACTCCGACCATTAGTAAGTAATAATTTGAAATTATAATTAATGCTTTCATTGACATTCTCTCATTTTATTTTAAATATGATTAACTCTATTTGTATTAATCAGTGTATTTTAATACTTAATAGAATAACTTTTATTTCTTTCAAATTCAATAGTTCCCATTACAATTTTATTCCTTTTTCAAACCCTCATTGCATTTTGTACATTTGAATTTTAAAAAAATAAAGCTCTAATTTGCATTTTAAATTTTGTATGAAATGTGCACTGTAAAAAATGCAAATTATATATTATTTTATATTATACTATATGCTGCATTGATATATATTATAATGTCTGTTGAATTTCAAATAGAAACAGGAAAGAAAAGGGAATTTATCATTTTCCCCCTTGAATTTTGTTTTTTAAAGTTTATTTGTTATTTGTGTTATTATTTTCTAATATTAAGTCATTTCTTTTAAAATTTGCTTATAATTTTTGTAATTATTATTGACATTATTTTTTATTTATACCTGCAAAAGGCTTCAACTTAATTCATTTCTTTTTTTTAACAGTTTCATGATCTTTTGAAACCTGGATATCGAAATGTGGATTTAACTGAAGTTGAATTGGTTGATGCAGATACTGGTTTGTACGTAAGTGTCTCAATGTTTTATGACATTCTATATAATTTTGATTATTAACTAACCTCCTTTGATAAGACATTTAACAATCTTACATCACTTTATTCATTGTGCTTTGGCTTTTATTAATTTTCTCTTCTATAAATTTATACATCCAATTAATATCAAAGTGAAGAGCAGAAGTTTTATAAAAGTATGCACTTTAAAATTTTGATTCTGGAGTCTTTAAAAAAAATTTCACCATTGTTTGATAAAACTTGATTGTATGCACAATAAAACTTAAACATTTTTAAAAACCATGCCTTATATTGAAACCTATTTACTGATTATAAAGATGTAAATTGTACAGATTTTAAACAGATTTTTTTTTCTATTTTAACTTTTAACAATGGATAAAACATTTTTTTTACTATTTAATTTTAACATTTAAATAGCTAATAAAACATTGGAAAGTGTTTGATTTCATTCATAACAAGGAAAACATTGTTATAAAATATATTTAAAAGTTAATTAAATCTGGATTAAAAAGTTTCACTGCAATTAAATTCGTTTCATTTAAAAGACAATTTTTAAACTTTAAAATGATGTAAAAATAATTTTTTTTTCTGGGATATTTTTTGGTGATATTTCAGAGCCTCCCCCCCCCCACCAAAAAAAAGGTTGCTTAATTTTTAATTAAACATCTTAAAAAATCTTTCTGGATGGCATATTTCCACTGTCTAAAGTATATGTGTGTCTAATTGTCGGACCTGTAAAGCTCCGACATGAACACACTCTCATCTTTGTTATCAATAGAAATTAATTCAAATTTTGGAAAATATTGATTTTGGCACACAATGTATTCAATTTATGTAGTAACATACAGGCTACTCCTTTCCTTTTCAAAAGATAAAAATACACTTTTCTAAACAAATATCATTTTGTTCAACTGAATTTTTTTTAAAAAATTGTGATTTTAAAAGACTTTAGTTTTTAAAATATAAAGAACAAAGCAATATATTTCACAAACATTTTTTATGTTACCTATATGAATTCATTCATTCAGTATAGAAATAAATACAATTGATTTACATTATGTAAAAAATTAATTCAGGCATTACACAAAAATTATGGATAAATAATTCTATTATTTGTTTATTAAATAGTTTAATTTCATTATTATTAATAATATAATTTAATTATTTAACAATTAAATGATATAGATGATATTCCAAATATAGACAGATATATTACTAGATCACTAAAGGTTTGGAATTCATCCTTTATGGCAAATATCATTTTATGTAAAGATGTAGTTAGAATAGACATTTGAAAGATATTAATCAATTATGAGCTAAATTTTGAGCAATGATCTTTTATACTTTGTGAGAGGTTGTTTGAATAATTTTTTGTGCAGAAATATTTTTGATTTTAAATTTAAATCCTAAAAATAATCGTTATTTGAAAATTGCCAGTAATGAGTAATAATATCTTTAAATCCAGGAAGATATTAAGCAACAGTAGCCAAAGTACTTAATCAATATATATATATAATATGTGTGTGTGTGTGTAAGTAAATAAATGCTTAAAATTTTTCAGTTTATCAGATAAATAATGCACAAGTTTTTGTGCTATTACAATTTTTTTTCTAAATACTTTTTATAAATATCAAAAATAATGAAGAGAATTGAAAAGATAATTATAGTAAAATCCTTTATACTCACAATATTTTGAATGTATGATTTTCACACAGAAGAACTAAGGGAACTTGGATATCACATGGCATTAATTTTCTGTCCATTTTTTTAATTATGATTTGCTAATTTTACTTAGCATTGTTTTGTTATGATACATAATATATTAAATATGTTAGGAAAAGCTTTAATATAGTAACAAATGTGTGTCAATAAGTTTGCTAATTTATATCATCGGAAAAAAAGAAAGGCTTAACTTTCCAATCAAACCTATGTACTTATGTTTACTTAATGGGGGTTTTCCCCCCTAAATAATAATATATATTTGCATTTATTGATTGAGAGGGGGGGATTTCTGTGATAAGTATTTTGTTTCTTAGTTCTAATTTTAGAAAGCATTTTCTATATGTATATAACATATGTGAATACATTTTCTTTCTCTTTTTTTTATGCATCTTAGGAATTTAATGAAGCTTTATTAACAGTAAGTAACATTTTAAATATCATTATTTTGAATATTTCTACATAAAATATTATTGTGTTAATATTGTTTAATAATTTTTATAGATTAGAAAAAATATGATAGATGGTAAAATAGGATGGGGGAAAATGTCTGTGAAGATACCGACTGATGGATTTGTAAGTGTGTTTTAATGGTGCTTTATTTTTTTTTTAATGTAATTCTTTCTTTTTTATCTCTTTCTACTTAGTTCATTTATTTTTATTCAGCTGTAATGCATCATTATTCTTTTTGATTAATACTTTTAACTATATTTTTAGAAAAGGATAGTAACCAGAAATAATTCATATTATTATGGCCCTGTCAATGGTACACCATTTTCGTAAGTGTGTTTTACTTTCTAATAATTAATTGAAATATTTTCGTTTTATAATAATTCTCATTTACTCATTGTATTTTGAAACTGAATAATGACTTAAATATTTTATGATTATTAAATATGATAAATAATTTCTTCATTTGTCATTATTCATATTTAGAAAAGAAAACCAGTTTACTGAAGGGTGCTTCTTTAAATACAAAAATGCTCTTGCATTATAATATTAGTTTAAATTTGATATTTTAGCCTCCAAATACAGTAACATTTAAAGCAAACATATTTTATATTTATATTATTATAATGTTTTTTTTAATTCCTACTATTAGTTCACACTGCCCCTACATATATTTATATATCTTGTTCAAATTTTCAATCGTTTATAAAATAATTTTTATTTATCTGTTCAGGTTCAAATACATTTTTTTAAACTTGTAGTGCATGACACTTGATGTTAATACAATTTTTCCAAATATTAATTCATTAATTATTAAATTTAAGTAATTTTTAATACTTTAAATAGAGTTATAGCAGTTTGAAAGAAAATTGAAATCAGCAGGCAGTAGCTCAATCGGTAAAATAAAAGGATTTCAGTATTTTTCGCATGAAGGTGAAGAATGCGAGTTCTATTCTTGCAAAAGTAGGAATTGACTTTAAATTTTCTTTTTATTACTTGTTTTGTTTGGATAAGATGAGGGTTTTTTATATGTTTTTTTAAAAAATATTATATCTTTCTTTTATAAAAAAAATATTTTTAAACTAATTGGTATGATTTCACTTAAACCAAACAATTATTGTTATGTTAAAAAAGCATTTATATTTGATAGATTTTTTATTATTATAATTTTTTTATAGCTTGGCTGTAGCTTTGCCTGAACCTTATGGCCATTATCGTGTCATAGGCCAAATTGAAGTAAAAAGGCGAGAAGAAGATTGTAAGTAGAATTTGCCATTGTTTATTAACTTTTATTGCATAAATTCTTTCTACTTATTTAATTAAACTTTAGTATATTCAATAACATTTCAAATAATTATTGAAAAGGAAATGAGTATTACATATTTGATATGCAAGTAAACCTCTCTAAAAATGCCATATTGGTATTGTGTATTCTTGAAATTCTGCATTTTTCACCGATTCATCTTAAATTGATGTTTGAATACTATTACAAAAACAATTTGAATTTTCCATTTATTCCATAATTTCATGAATTAGATACTTCCTTGCCACTGTATTTGATATAGTACGCTGCATCATTTTTTTTTATTGTAATCATTGGCATTATTATGTATAAATATAATACCAGTAAATTAATATAATTTTGACTAATGAAAATCTTAATATTGTCCATCTCTTGGAAAATATAGAACAACAGAGCAATAAAAAATTCAAATATAACATTTCTGTAGAAAAAAATACTGAAGAAACTTCCAGTAGATTATCTCAAAACAGATTAAACCACAAAATATTTATAGAAATTAGGATTGAAATTCAAAGCAAAGAATGAATAACATTAATTTTCCTGCTTGTTATTGATATCTGCTTACAGAGTAAACAAGAAAAAAGTAAGATGCTAGATTGATTGATTTCTGACCAGGGAAATATGTATAATACAAAATAAGCAATATTCTTCTTCATCATGAATATAAATTATATACTTGAATTCTTTTAATCTTTAATGAATAATGTATTAAAATAAGTTTAAAATATTATTGAAAATTGTGTATTTTTAACACAGTGCAAAAATATAATGGCTTATAAAGTGAATTATTTATTTTCTTGCTGTATATCTGTTTTCATTATTTATGCACTTTGATGATTTTTCTTAATGCTATTTTGTTCAGAACTTTTATGAGCATATGTAATAAACAGATAAGAATTGCTGTTATTTTTTGTTGTTGTTGTTGTCATAATCTTTCCATGTCAATCCTGTTATTAAATTTTTAAGTACTCAAATATAGAAAAATAAAATTCATTTCTTCTATTGTATGGTGTTTAAGGAAATGAATGGTAAACAGCAACTGAAATTAAATATATTGTTGAATTTAAAAGTTACTTTTCTTCCTTAATTTTTTTTCCCGTTGGTACTTAAAAATTATTTCTTAAATATTATGACTCTAAATACAGCTTATACATTTAAATCTTATACTTATACTGCCATAAAAACAATATTTGTGCTGCATTTACTTTGTCCTAATTATAAATTTGAAATTGCAAGATAGATAGAAAGTTTGAACTTTTTTTCTTTTATGTATTAAAAGGAAGAATTTAACATTAATATTATTTTTAAATATTTTAGTTAAAAACATTGATTTTTGAATTTCAAGAACTGTCTTGGATATTCAAACAATGAAATAAATATCAGATAAAATAATATAATCAGCATATTTGGATTATAATGTGCTTCCATGTCTGATGCGAATAAGCAAGTACGAACAAACTAAAATTTTATTGTGTTATTATATTTGAAATGCATGTGTTAGTAACTTGTGTTAAAAATATATGGAATGCTTAAAAGATATGACAAAATGATGTTGATTTATAAAATAGCTAAAGGTAAATGTATATAAATAATAAACTTATTCTTTATAAAAGAATATAAAACTGTAATTCATACATGCAAGGTTATTTGTATCAGAATCGGAAACACATCATACTTCCATTTGGTTGATAACCATGTTATTTCACAAATTATTTGGTCAGCTCTATTTGAAAACAAAATGCTTTTTAGCTTAAAATAATTGAATTGAATTATCATCATCTTATTATATAATTCAAAGAATTAGAAACTTAAAAAATTCAATTATAAAAAAAATATAATCTGTATATGATTTATTATATTCAGTCGTTTGGTTTTCAAAATATAGGTAAATGCATCAACTAACTTCTTTTTTATGTTTCCTGTTTCAATGGACTTTGAACAATTTTCTGTCGACTTTTTATCCATTATACTTAAGTAATTTATTTCATTTGCATGTAAGATTGTGTTATTTTTTTATTCATGTATTATGTTTGTTTATTCCTTTTTCTTTTTCTTTTTTTTAAATTTTATTTTATGTATGCTTCACTTTATTTAAAGTTCTGGCAAAAGACCATGAAAAATTTTAATTGATGAAAGTATCTTTTCTCGCAGCATTTTCCTCGCCCTTTTTTTTTCTATTTAGTATATTTTTATATATTTGTACATTTATTTCAAAGCGAGAAAAGTTTCTCATTTATATAATGTTTAATCTTTATTTTTTCTAAATATGTTTAAAAAATTAACACACACTTAAATTTATAGCAGATTATATTGCAATATTGTTTTTATAAATATATTTTTTATAATTCTAAAGAAACTTTTTAGTCATTAGTCCCATTCAAAGTTGAAAACTTCAGTTCATTCTGAAACTAATCTACTAAAAGGTTTCCCTTGAAACATGCTTGATTTCTTAAAATATAAGTTTTTCTTGTATACTTAACATTATGGTTATTCATGGTAAAAATAATTATCATATTTTTTAGGAAAAGGGATCTTGCATAACTTCTTATTACTAGTGTTTTTTACTTTGCTATATATGTTTTCTCACTTTTACTATAGGGTTAGAATATTTTCGTGGTGAGAACTGGAGAGTTCACCCTAATTGGTAAGATTTTATAATAAAATAAAATTATCTTTTGAATTGTTAAATTTTTATTTATATAATTAAATAAAAATATCACTCGTATCACAACTGTCACATGAGAATTAGAAAAGAATATCATTTAAAACTCGTACATTTATTGATAAATATAATCAACACTTACGAAGATTCTTGAATAATCATAAAATATATGATCTTTTATAGGGTGTTTTTTTTTTTTAACTTACATAACAGAACATTCTGGTGAAATCTTTCTGAAACTAAAAGAATAAATTTGTGTGTCAACTAAATTGATGCCTATAATGCCTGATTTTAAAAATCATTACAATAATTTAAAGTAGTTAAATATGGAGTTTTAAAAAGAACATCATAGTTTATCAGAATTTGAACCCATAATATCAATGTTCATACCTTAATATTCTATTATTAAATCATTGCTGCTCAATAAGCTTTTCCTTTAATATGACAAAATTGTTTTCCCCATTAATGTAATAAAAAAATTATTCCAAAGCATTTTTAATTTTTCACTATTGCATTTTATTTTGATTAAAATATCGGTGTTATTTCTCATAAAAAGTGTATTTATTCTTCACTAAAATTACTTTTTTTTAAGTATTGTGATGTGTAGCATTTACAAATTTTCTCTTCATGCAATATTTAATTCTTTTATAGTCTTCTCCTTCAACAAGTCTATTTAAATCAGTTCAAAAAGATTTAGTACTAAATCTTTTATAAAAACAATATATAATTATGGCCAAAATATGTTCTAATGCTAATAAATGATGAAATTGTAATGCTAATAAATGATGCTCATCAACATTGAGGAAATTATTTATTGTAGTTACTTTTAAAAATTTGCTAATGTTTAATCAAATAAATGCAAATTCTTGCTAAAATGTAATAAAATTTAATAGCAAAGATTATTTAACACTAAAAGTAAAATATGGAATTTTTTTTTAATCTGGTATATAGCATATATGTTATTCACAATTTAAAAGCTCAAGTAATGTTCAGTTTCTTTCATCATGTCAATTTCATTTCGAAAAAAATTAACATAATCTTTTTGAATGACATAAATACAGATTCAGCTAAATTATAAAAATAAGTTTGTTTTTTAATCTATATTGTTTGATTTGTAAATTTTATTTGAATTTACATACAAAGATTTATGAACAAGTACAGATTATATTCTATTTTTTATTGTTTATTTCCCTGTATTTAATAATAAAAAATTTAAAATTTTTGTGCAAAGTAGGATATACTATATTTTTCAATTTCAAATACTTAACAGGTACCTTTTTTTTATTTCATTTTTATGTGCATCTTTTGAAATAATGTAAATTATGATTTTATTGTCTATTGACAGGGTATATTGTGAAAATCTGCAAAAACAAGATGATGGTTATACTTCAGCGGAAGATAACATCAGAATCTTTCTCACCGACTCTCTCGCTAGTTCTAACTTTCGATGGCGTACAAGAAGCACTCGCCCACCCATATTTGACAAACCAATATGTAAGTTACTAAAACTCAAATATATATACGTGAATATTTGTTTGTTTATTTAATTTTTACGCTTTAGTAATATAATTTTTCTAATATTCTATTTTTCTTAGTTAAAGTGACAGAATTTATACGATTTAAATTATGATTGCTGTTTTCATTACTGTCCTAGAGTGAAAAAGTTACATTTTTTTTTTATTTAACAGTAAATTATATTTTAGAAAGTAATAATTAGCTTTTAAAAAAATATTAAATGAATCTTTTAAGTGAGTCTTTAAATGTTATATTATAAAATTATAATTTTATGTATTTCTCTTAAAATAATTTAGGTGAAAAAGATTTGATACAAAGTCTCGTTTTTGATGCCAAGGCCACTGCAGTAGACAGTGAAGAATGTGATAAAATTAAGAATGCTGAGTAAGGAGAATTTTCTTTAGATTAAACATTTAATTATAATCAATACAACTTAAAATTTTGTTGACTTCTATCAACTATCTATAAATTTATTCCATTTAAACACGCTATTAATTTACAAATTATTCCATTAATTTCTCCATATTCAATTAGTTAAACTTACAGTTTAAATTTTTATCGGATTCCATCAATTATCTAAAAATTTTAATTCAGTTAAACAAGACATTAATCTTCAAATTATTACATCAATTTCTCATTATTAGATTAGAAATAATGAGAATTTCGATTTCATATTTTCCTAAAGTTTTAAGTATATTTTGTAAGTATAAAAGTCTTATCCATATTTTATCAATTCATGGGAAATCTCAAATATATTAGTTTTCTGCTTTGAAACAATATATTTTAATATTTCTGAATTTGGGTTGGATGTTAGGCTTATAATCAATCTATCTTCTTTCTTTATATTCATTTGTTTTGCTTGGAAGAGTCAAAATTAGGAATTGATATTAAATGAAATAATTGAATGCAAATTTATGTATTGTCTGCTGAATATGCTCAGTTACAAACAACATTATTGCATGGCAGTATTTATTATTATTTCAGTATTTCAATTTTATAAATTATAATGAATAAAGCATTTCCATGTTCAAATTATAATATTAATTTTTTTTCAAAAATTTTTCTTTAAATATTTGCATGAATATTCAGATGAGTTTTATTTTATTCTATCAGACATATGATCTTACGCATTTCTGATGAACAGTGTTAGTGCTTATTCAATTTACATCTACTCTCTTTTATTCCCCAAATTGAAATATGATTTTTGTGATATCATTCTCTTATAATCTTGTTTGGAAAGATTCATTCATATGAAAATATAAATATTATAATTATTCTTATCATATATATGATCATAACACAGAAATAACACAGTTATATACAGAACAATTAGATATTAGTACAGGAATTTTCATGCTAATATATTTTAGTGGAATTTACAGTGTGATTAGGCTGATACTAGTATCAATATGTATATAATTTATTGTAGATTAATTAATAGCATTTATCACATATTTCTTTATTTTATTCTGGTTGTTGTAGTTATCTGAAATAAAATAACAGTGCATGTTATAACTGTGTCCTACTTTCTTTTTTTAAATTATATTCAAGAAATATCATAAATCATTATGCCAAATTTATGTAATCACTGATCTTTTTTTAATGTAACCCAGGTGTTGAGTCAGAGAAGTTTTACATAATCTTCATGGAGAATTTGCATTTTTGTTGTAGATTATATTGAGAATAGCCTGGAAGTGTATTTAAATAAATATTTTGTTTAAATATTCATCTGTTCATTGAAAAGATGTATGAAAATAAATATATATAAGATAATAGAAAATATATTTATTGAGTATGAATAATAAATTACTAAAATAATTTGAAAGATTTGTTATCAACAGTTATCTTTGATGCAGATTTAAAATAAATAAACAAAATAATCTCATTAAATTGAAAAACTAATTGCAAACATAAATAATTTGTAAATGAAATATAAACAATGTCATCAATTATCAATTTCCATTATCTTTATGTACCAAGTTACCTATCATGAATCACAATTTTACTTGTATGTGAATTTTAACAGCTAACACTAAGAGGTCTGCATCTTTTGATTAAATATCAATAGCCTTTTATTGGTATTATCTTCTTATTATTGATGAATAATTGCTTTCACTAGAATAAAAATATAGGACACTTATAAACGAATTTTTTTAAAAACTCTTTACTTTCATGATTTCATACTTTTTTTTCCTGTGATTACAGTTATTATCTCTGATATTATTTGTATGATTAGAAGAAAGCAAATTAATTATGTGTATGTTACATTTTTTATCATACTTAATTAAAGAAAAATATTTTCTTTATTCATTTATTTTTAACAACTGGAAATGTTCTGTTCTGCTTTTAGCTGGGTAAATCTGAAAATATATTTTAATTACAATATAATTTTCAACAAAAATAAAAAAAGTGCCCAATTCTGATCTGTATAACATTGTCTTTGAACTAATCCTCTTTTCTTTCTTGAAATTTATATACTTGAAGGATATAATAAATGCCTGAAAGGAAACTTCTGCTGTATAAACTATTAAAATTTAATTACTGTACGTGTTTTTAGCATCTTTTTCAAAACTTTCTCTAAATTATTCAAGAAACTACATTCACTAGTTAATCATGCCAAAATAGCATTATGATTTTTGCCTAACTAGTAAGAACTATAAAAATTTGATTTATTTCAATCCTGTTGGGTTTCGTTTTGTATATTTTCCTTATTGATTTATCTATTTTATATTACTATATTAATCACCAACATCATTTTGTTTGCAAAAGACATATAATTTTCATTCTTATGTATTTAAAATTTATATAGCATTACCTTTAGTTGGCAATTACAATTTAAAACTTTAGTTTCAAAATTTTTAAGAAAAAGTATTTGAAATCTATCTTAATTATTTCAGTCAGATTTTCACTGATAAAAAATAGGGAAATATGTAATTGTCTCAAGAAAAATAATATTCTTATTCTTGTAGGTCAAATAATTTTTTATGTCTAAATTTTTTAACTAATCTTTCATTTATTATTTATTGCTAAGCCCGGTAGTTCTCCTGATGTCTTTAATGCCCAGGTAAAGTTTGAATCAGTGGCTGCAAATTCAGCAGAATGGTGTCTATGATTAGCTCTAGTTTTTTAAAAAGATATTCTTACTTGTGGTGTATTTTTTAATTCTTAAATTTGTTATTTGTACTAAATTTATTAGTTTGAACTATTTGATCATGCTTGAGTTCTATCAATGGTCTATTAATTCAAAATGAATGAACAAGAGTTGTTTAATATAAAACCACAAAAAAGTTTAAAAAATTTCTGCAAACTTAGCATTCTCTGAATATAATATCGGATCTGTTGTTTGAAAGCAAATGTTTCCTTCATCTTTTTTTGGTATGTTACTGTTGAATGTTATACTATGTTATTTTAATTATACTTTCATTTAAGTGTAGCGGGGTTTTTTTTTAGTTAATAGAATCAAGTATATCAAAATAAATTTGTACTTATTATTAGAATGAACTTAGTAAATACTAATAGAATAAACTCATGCTTATGATAAACTGCCATTATTAACTCCTACATAATTTCACATTTTGAATAATATTTTAAAAAATTAAGGCAATTATAATTAGTTGCAGCTAAGATTCTGTTTCATACTTGTTGCAATATAGTATTGAATTTTCTATTTTGTACGCATGAAGTTTATTATATTTTATGCATATAAAGCTAATAATAATTATAATTAACTTCATATGCATAAATATTTAGAAATGTAATATTTAGGAAATTTATATTGGTAGCAATACATATGTAATGCTGTTTTATTTCTTTAATGTATAATGTTTATCCTTTATTAATTAAAAACTATTGTGTATAATTATTTTTATTGATAAATATTTGTATTTTCTTTTTTTAATTTATTTATAAAAAATATCTGTCCAATTTTCTGGGAGGGAAAGGGCAACATTCGTGAAACATTCGTAAAAAATATCTATTCCTATACTTTTAAAATCAATTTCTCATAATGTCAGATTTGTTTCTATTTCAAATTGTCTGATATTAGATTTATCTAAGTGGGGACATTATAGAGAAATAAACGCACTATTAATCTCATTATGGTGAAAGAACACTTTTTCCCATTGAATTTTATTATTATTCACAGTTGAGAATCAGAATTTTTTTTATAACTTCTTACCTTAAAAAGTATCTTACAATTTTTATATAAGAAAATAAAAGGTACAAATAAGGAATTATTTAAAAGAAAATAAATTCTATAGAATTTCTTTCTAAATTTTAATGAAAAAATTATAAATGTATATGGCCTACGTTCTTTCATTGTTATTGAAGAATTTGTCTTTGCAAAATCTTTATGTCCCATTAATGATTAAAATCTTATTTTAAACAAACTCCATATAAATCATTTTCTATTTAGATCAGGTTTTTTATTTCTTTTATTTGTGAATATTAGTACTCTATATATTTAAAATTTATTCTTAAAATAACCCAAAATCTGAACTATATGATTTTATAAATTCTTAAGTTTAGAATTTGCATTTTGTGTCATGTTTCAAAATTTGAGAAAATAATGTGTAAATGTAATGTTAACTTAGATATTTGATATTTTCTCTATTTAAATATTATTGTTACTTTTAATGTTCTATAACTCTAATAACTAGTTCTTTTTCAGGTAATGGTAAGTCACTTATATTTTATTTAGTTATGGTGTTATTCTATAGTTTTTAGATTAAAGAATAATGCATCGGATGGCTGGGAAGTTATTGTAGTTTTATTCATTTGAACATGCAATTTTTATTGCTTCTAGAGCTCAGCTGAAATTAAACTTAAGTCTAATCAATGTTTCATCAATTTTCTCAATAAATAAATATTTTTGTTATGTAATGCAACTCATACAATTTACATAAAAAAATTATTTTCCTCTAAATGTAATTAGATAACACAAAATACTTTCCAATATTGCACAGTAACTTGTATCATTTTTTGATAGATGATGAATGACTTGTGGCTGACTTTCATCTTAAAAAAGTTTGAATATTAAATATTTAATTTGGATTCTTTTTTTAATGGTGTGAAAGATTGGAAAATGGTGTACTTGCTGTAGAATATACTCTTAAATCAATTGTGACATAAAAATATAAAGTCTAGCCACAATTATCCATGTTTCACTGAACAGTATTTGTAAGTTGTAATGTATATGTACATTACAAAGTTGTATATGTAAGTTGTATGACTTACGTTTTATATTTAAAAACCACAACCTGAGCTGTTATTATTATTTTCTTTCGCAAATATGTTTCCCATGATGAACGGTTTGATAGCAGTAAAAAATCATAAGATGTATGTGTTCTTGATGTATTTAAATGTGTCGTATTATATCAAACATCATCATGGTATAACATAGATATATGGCAACTTCTCAGAATCATGCTTTTCATTTGACAATATGAAAAAATCTCTTATTGCCTGAACATTTATTTTTAATTAATGTTTACTTGTACTTGCTAATCTCAAATCTAAAAAGTTTTAATATACAATTTAAATATCTATTTAACTATACACAATCGTTTGTTTTCTTTCCTTTTCACTTAAGATAATAAAATATTATTCTTATTCACTTATGGCTGATGGCTTTCTATTTGTTTAAGGTCAGATTGAAAATCACTGCTTTATATATTGTGAAATTATTGTGTTGTGTGTGCATTTTTTTTTAATTAATGAAATATATTTTGTTAAGGAACATTTCAATTTTTCTTCTGAGCCAAAATCAAGAGCACATATTTGCATGTTGTTGTGTGGGGGGGAGGAGTTCCCCCATCCTTTCGCTGTTTCTTTTTTAATTTAATTATTTTAAATAAATTTTATTCTTGATGCAGTGATTTGTTATTTTTAATTTATAATTACATTTTATCACTATTCTCAGTATAATGCAAAACATTTATTTTAACTTCATTATGTTTTTTTCATAAAGACAAGTTTAAAAAATGTGATCTACAGTATTTTATAAGATATACAATGTTTTTAATTAACAAATTCATAAATTAAACTCTAATGAAGTATGTTTCAAATAGGCTCACTGCAACAATTAAGTATAGATATAAACAATAGTAAATAAATACAATCTATGTGAATTGTTTAATGTATTTTAGCCCCATTGGCAGCTAACATATTTGTCATGATTCAATTCAATTTTCAATTAAGTGTTTTATGTAGCTTGACCTTTAATAGTATCCTTATCAGTATATTAATAGTATATTACTTTTAAATTTCAAATTTTGATAGATAGATATATTGATAGATATTTTAGAAGCCGATTCATTATGTTATGCATTTCTCTAATTTTCTATCATCTCAACTAAAATTTGAACTTTCATTTGAAGCAAAAGTGATTAAACATAAATTTTTTCTTGATTAAACTGTTTAAATAAAGCTCACTTCAAAGTTCTTCGTCATTGCTTATTTGTGAGGCTGTACCTCACTTATAAATATGACAAAATTTCAAAAAGTTTATTCAAAGTATTTTTTTAAATTGAAATCTACTGTTATGTGAGAATAAATTATATTTGATTATTTATATCATCAGCAATAGGGAAAAAAAATCCAGCATGTTAAAACGTTTGTAGTAACCATGAAATGATTTGATTTTCTTTACAACAGTAAAATATACTGTAAAATGAGTTTGAATATATTTTTAAAATTTATTTTAGAAAGGGCAAAATGGCTGCACAGCAATTAAATTGGTATCATTAAAAAAAGATTGTGAACTTTAAAATAGTGTAAACTTTATTTTTGTGCAATAATATTTTTGACTTTAATGGAGAGAAATATGAAAATTTTAATTAATTGAAATTTTTAAGAAATTACCAAAGTGCACATTTCCATCTTCTAAAATACATAAGTGCCAAATTTAATAGCTTTATATCTAACTTCTGTTATGTAAAATGCTAACTCAACACTTTCTCCTTCATTATTTATAAAGATTTTCTATAGAGTGTTTGCATAAGATTGCAAGAATATAACCTTCTGTCATTCAACAGACCTTACAAATATATTTAGATCTAATAGATATAAATAGAATAAAATTTAAAAAGTTGTGGAATATCCCTTTATAGCTTTTCTGAGTATGCCATTCCTTTCTGATAGATACAAATCATTTGCTTATGTTTTTAAAAGTCCTATAATTTTATTTTATCATTTATAAAAAGATGATCTGGAAAATGAAAAAGAATTAACTTTTATGAAAAAAGAGTTAGTTGCTTATAAATGGTATATTTTATGGAAAGTTCTTGATATGTCATAATGCTTGAATAGGTGCTATGTGTTTATTTGACTGAAGGTTAATAATTATTTGAACTCTATAACAAATTAATTCTTATATTCTTCTTTATATAATGCCAGATTTGTTTAATGCTATTACTGATATTAAATTTCTTGTTTATAATTTGATTATTATTTAATATTATTTTAGTTATATATATTCTGATTGTAAACAAAATAAGATCAGAATGGTCTAACATAATCATAGTATGTAAGGTAATAAATACTAAGAACAGAACTTTCAATCAAGGAAAAAAAAAGCAGAATTATATGATTTAAAACATCATTATTTTTTTTTATTTTTTTTGCATTATTTTTAATATAAGAGAGAATGGACTTTGATTTTACTCTAAAGACTAATATTGTAAATATTAGGTTTTTTTTATCTCATTACTGGAAAAATATTATAATTGAACCTAACTATACAAAAAAAGATATGCACACAGAAATTATTATAAGTTAAATGTAGATTTCTCTCCATCAGGAAAAACTGCCATAAGTCTGTTAATTTAACTTTTGATGTATCACATGGCGAGTTAAAAATAGGAAAAGTTTGAGAATAATTTTTTTCCCTTGCTCAAAATTACTTCCATTAGTCTGATCTAAATTGAAATATTTACTTTAGTTTTTATCTTGTTTTGACCAATATTCTCTAACTGAATGCTTTAAAAAAACTTATTTTATATCAGTCAATATATTATCTTTGTTAAAGGCTGCTCACATAGCTTAATAGGCAGCAAAAAAAAATTACTATGATTTTGATCTGGTATGTTTTCTGGAATTTATGCTCTAATTTAACTGACATATTATGTATAATTCTTTGTGTGTGTGTGTATATATAATGAATTTTATTTTTTTATACAAGAAAAATAATTCATTGTTGTGCTTTAGTAAAAATTAAGTATTCATTGTTGTGCTTATGCCTGCATACATAAAATTTGCTTTCTGAAGGAAACATTTACTTTTGAATCCTAGGCTAATACTTAAAAACGAATTTCTATTAAATTTTTCTATTGAATTTTTTCTGAATATATATATTCAGAAAAAAAAATATTTATATTCAAAATTCATTATCATAGAACATTTGTTATAGCATTAGATGGTTTTTCTTTCAGGAAAAAGCTAGAACAGATGTTTGGACTTACTTTATCATTTGTGGCCACTCGCAGCGGGCTATTAAGATTCATTGATTACCGTCCACCAGCTGATAGACATAACAGTACAGAAAAGTAAGATTCATCTTTTAATCATCAATTTCATTATTAACCTTTTAGTTGTTTGTGTATAATATTATGTGTTATATTGATGTAATTTTTTTTAGTGTGTTTAGTTTTGTAATTGCAGGATGCAAAGTTACAATACTTCATCTAAAGTTACTTTTTTAAAATTGGTCAGAGAATTCTGAGGTTATGAAAACTTTTTCGATTTTCTGTATTAAATTAATTGTGTTTTAGAGAAAAAGGAAAGATATTCGCAACTTGTTCAAAGGTGATAGGAGGAAGAAGATTGAGTGTTTTCATTTTGGCATTACATCAAAAGCTTAATCGTTGTACAAAGTTTATCAAATTTCTAAGAAATGTGAGGCCTTTCCTACTCAATTATAGTTTCCTTTAATGTTACTGCTGACAAGATGTTGGCACATCCTTAACTATTTTTTTTATTTTGAAGAAGTTTATATACTCATGCTATCAATATAACTTTCCTATTTCAGTATGGTGTAGTAACAATTACATTTGGTATTTTTTTGCTCTAAACATTTATATATATTGAACAGGAAAATTTAATCACTAAATTTAAAAGATGGTTTTTTGATTGTTAGATTTCATTTTATTTTTATTTAAATGAATGGGAAGAAAAATTACTCAGCATGACTTGAATTTCTTTTACAACTTTTTTATCGAGAGTTTAAATTAGAAATGCATGCATGTTGTACTTAGAGTTTTGAGAAATTTTAAAGACTGGTGGATTCATGAATAATTATCTTAAGACTTTGTGTATAAAATTTGTTTAAAATAGATAAATTTCAGTCTTTCAAATGCCCTTAATATCATATCCTTTCATTAAATTAAAAATTATTATACATTATTTGCACTACATCGATAGTATTAAAATCTCAGGTTGTTATACGAATAGTAAATATATTTTAAAAATCAAATCAAAAAAGGGCCAAAACAAGTTTAATATTTCTATTTCATTTAAAAAATTCTCTAATAGCAAGCATTATTGAAAGCAAACATAAAATTAAAAAAATAAAAATAGGATTTATTTATTTATTTAGATTGCTCCAATATTTTCTTTGAGATTTCCTCAATATTTTTGTACCTAATTTAATAGCTGTAAATCTATGTTGACATTTCTTTTGACATAGCTGTTGTTTTTACTATAGTAATTTTACTAAAGAAAACCCACAAAGTCATATTGTGCGAGATGGTAAAATGTGTCACAGAATTCTAGTTTCCAACTTCGTAGAAAATTCTTTTAGTCTTGAAATTAAATTTTTAAACTTAAGTGCTGGGCAATTTTTTTGCTAGATTATCATCTTATTTTAAACTGCTTACAGATGCATTTGAATATACTGCATAATATTGAATCATGGTCAAATGACAGAAGTAACACTTAAGCTTCACTTTCTGAACCTCTGTGTCACAACCTGAGGGTATTCAACATAACATAATAAATTTAGCATGCACTGTCTATCTAGAATCTGATTTTGAAAAGGGAACTTCCATCCCTAAAGACAAGGCTTTACCATCAAACCAGCATGGCCTCTTATCTTTTTTAAAGTAATAAAGACTAATATGAATGTTATTTATTACTTAAAACAGAGTAGCTGAATTCTTACTTCCATTTCATTTAATAGAACAGTTTTAATCTCTCTCTTTTTTTTAATTTATTCATTAAATACTCTGGATTGAAATAAAAGATGTATTAATCTTTTTTGATGAATCAAAATAGAATATTATTTCATGAACTCATAAACCAGCTCCTTTCACATCTAAACATTAGAATCTAAACATTAGGAAACTGTTAGCTGTTTTTGCTTTCTTTTTTGCTTTGGATACATGGAATGCTTTTCATGATTAATAATGCTCATCTGATGTTAATGCTTAAAAAAGATATAATGTTGTGATTTTTTTCATGTTATACATATGCAGTATAGCTGATTAAGCATGTTATTTTTCAGTCCTTTATGTTATGCATATGCAGTATAACTGACTGAGTATGCTATTTTTCAGACTTATCTTTGAATCACATACAAAAGCTACAGAAGAAGAATTTTATAGAAGAGCTGTTGATTTCCATAATATCAATAGCTCTGCTTTTGTATTTTCTGTGCCATTTGATGCAGGTGAGTTTTGGATGGGTAATAATTCTTATTTCTTTTTAAATTACAATTTTTATTCATAAACCTTTCTTATTCGTTTAATTTTTAAATTTTGTTAAATAATTTTTATTATCAAACACTTTTACATTAATGATATATTTTTATGAAATTCACGAGTTACATTTTTCAAAATATTCATAAGCGTGTTTGATATGCGATTGTTTTTAATCTTTTTAGATCTAGTTTAATAAATTTTTGTTTTTAAAAACTGTTAAGAAAAACTTTAATGTATCCAATTAGAAATCTTTTTTGTGGAATGTTGATGGAATTTTATTATGCTCTACTTTGCTGCCCTGAAATTATATTGTATATCTATATGTTCACTGTGTTTATTATAATAAGAGTAAAAGATGCCTCTGTTCATTTTTAACCTAAGGATTCTGGTTGTCAGATCAAATAAACAAGGAATTGTTTAACATGAATCTTTATAAAGCATTATTTTATGTGAAGCAGAATGCAGGTGTGACAAACAATGAAGAGACTTTGTACTTTTAAGTTCGTTTTATTCTCTTTTGGGAGGCAGGCATGATTATTTACAAGAAGGCATGAACAAGGCACGTCCGCCACAACACAGCACAAAAGCAGAAGTGGGGAAGAAGTGCGAAATAAATTATCTCTTGTCTTATGTAACATGAGACACTAATAGGGAAAATATTTTTTACAGTGTGAATATATTATTAAAATTCTGATGGGATTTCTGACGCATGTCAATTACAAGTAAGGGAAACACAAGAATCTTTTAAAAAGAATGTGCTTACTGGACATTTTTGTATCCCTTCAAGCGGAGCGTGTGAATGTGTTGGTGCTTAGCCAATTCAGTAATTTCATAAAGCTTCTCTTGAATTAATTAAGTAGCGAAAGGGGAATTGGATCACGAAATAAGAGAATATTTTAGAATGAAGTTACTATGGGCTAAATTAAAATAAAATCTTGGAAATTAATTAAATTGAAATTAGAGTTTAAAATATCATTATATATATATATATATATATATATATATATATATATATATATATATATATAAACTTTCAATTTTTATACTAACATAATTTTGAAAGCAGCTTTTAAAAAAATTAAAATAAAAGTCGAGTTATTTTTTTTCTCGGCACTTGGTGTCTTCTGTCTTCTTTTGTGCTTCAAGAAATATCTGTCCACAGTGTGTAAGTTTCATTAAGCAGCAAGGTGAGTAGTATCACCACTTTCAAAGCTGATCCAAAACAAATGTTAGTAATTCTGCATCTGATAAGATAATTTTTGGTACATGTTTATTTGTTTAGTCACCATGATAAAACAGGAAAAGAATATAAATTGTCACCAACCATCTTGATAAAATCTTAGTATCTTATTTATAAGATGATTTAACTTGAAAACCATCAAGTAAATTCATAAACTTCGGATAATCTGAAAATCGTCAACTATTCACGCAAATGCAACTTTTTTGACATCTTATATGTAATGGTGTAATCTGATAATTGTCAAATAAAGCAGAGGATCATAAAAAACAAAAAAGTAGAGGGTTTTTTTCTTTCAAAAGTGAATATAATTGCTCTCATCAATAAATACTTTCAAACAGAAAATAAAACCTAGCTGTAAAATATTTAAAATTCAGACATTCCAAATTCACTGAATTTTGCTTTTAAATCTAACAGCATTGAATCTCAGTTACCTATATTTGTATATTTTAAGTAATGATTCTATATCTATGAAAAAACAAAGAAAACTTTGCAAAAATTTAAAACCTTCTACCCGTGTTTCAAATTTATTTCAAAGACTATTTTTTTCCCTCACATTTTTAGTATGATTCATTATGTCTAAGTTTGATCCATTCTTTGCATTCAAAAAATGCATTGAATCTTCTTCAGTTTCTGGTTGTTTTTTTTTAATTAACTTAAATTTGAATGCCTTAGATTAGTTACATATCTTGATAATAATCTGAACTTTTTCTTTGAGCTGCAAATTTCAGAGCTATAATCTAAATATTATTATAATTTTAATAACTATACCTTTTTACTTGACAAAATCATTATTATTAAGATTTATTCTTCCCAGTACTTAAATAAAGTTAATCAATTGTCAGGCATTAAAAGAAAGACAGCATTATTAAATTAATAAACTAAATAATCTATGAATTTCATTCTTATGTTTTTCTCAATGCATTGGGCTTCTGAAAGTAAATATTGATAAAATTATTCTCTTCTTTGCAAATGAACTTGAAATTCATGAAAAAGTTAATTTCAGTTTGATTACTGTATCAGTTTAATGAAAAATCGCTTGAAAAATACTATAGTTAAGTTATCAATATTTCACTTTAAATGGACATTGCGTTTATTTATTAATATGTAGTCTCTCCCTATTTTCTAAGTAAGTATTGCTTAGAGAAAGGGGATTAGTAAGGATTGAGTAGTGTGGGTTTTTACATTAAAATACATGTTTCACAGTTCTGGTTCTTATTTTGAAAGTATGCACTCACTCTGGAGGGGGGGGGAGCTATTTTTATCTCATACTTTTATGATAGTGTAATCAGACTTACATGATTTTTAATTATTTTTCAATTGAATATTTTAATTACATAACTTGAAATAACCATTTTCATTGAGTACTTCATTTTGGCTTTCTTCCTTATTGCTTTTAAAATTTGACTTAAGAATTTATTTACTGTTTCAATAAATGTTCAAACTAACAAACAACGTCAGATCAGTTTAAATATATTGTTGTCACACATCTTTCTTTAACAGCCAACAGAAAATCTAGTTTAGTCACGGGGAGCCATGCAATTTTCCTTGGAAAAGGAAAAAAGAAAGCCCCTGCTGCAGTAGTAGGTCTTCAGTTTCAGCATTCAAAATTTGCGGAGAGATTTTTTGACACAACTTCAAAGGTATGGCTATCTTTTAAGTTTATTATATGAATTTTGCAGATAATTAATACATTTTAATATAAATATGAACTAATTTTAAAAGCATGGGAGATCTAATAAATCAAAGCTTTCAAATAAATATCAATTGCCTTCTTATTATTAAGTTTCATTATATTTATTTCTTTTCAATTTTCTGCATTTTCGTTTTTTTTTTTTTTTAATTACATATCATTATCTGTGGGGAAAAAAAGCAACCAAACTCCCACTTTTAAAAACCAAATGTCAGTAATTTTGAATATTTTAGAACTGCAAAGAATTTGTAAAATTAAATGCTATCAGAGTGCTCAATTTACTGTACTTTGTCAAAACACTCACTTAAGCTTTTCACAATCCCTTTTCTTCTCAGTATGATAAAAGAAAACTCTGTTAGCAAATTTTTGTATTATTTTAAATTCTTTAATGTTAAATATTAAACAAATATAAATCTGAGCTTATATTTAGTGTCATTTGATAAGGAAGATAAAGTAAATTCAGTAGTTTAGAATGTGCTGATATCAGTTAGTACAGAAGCAGAAGTTTTACATTTGTGAATATCACAGCTTTTTTTCATAGTATGTCATGACTGATATTTAATCTTAATGGGGATATTTCCCTTATATATTTCCTTTTATGATCACCACTATTTCCTTTCAATAAATTTTTCTGACTTAGATTAATTTAATTAATCTTAAATGTGATAAAAGTATTTTTTAGTTTTTGATATTTTAAGTAACATTTCTTTCATGTTTTTAAAATTTGTGCCATTGCATGATAAAAATTTTTGTGATATAATTATGCTGCAGAAATAATCTTAAATAATGGTTATGTATTATTATTATTAATCTTAGAGTTTCTTGTTTAAAAAAAGTATGTTCTAATAAATTCCCATATTTTGTTGTCAGAATAATACTAATCTCTAATGTATCATTTTTTACTGTTAATAAGTAAAGCCCAATTGTAATGATGGATATGTTTTTATTGCAGTGTATGCAAGAGTGCAGATTCAGATGTCGTGATGAGGTAAATTTAATTTTAATTGAAAAACATTCAAATCCTTTTTTTTTTCTATTTCTTTGTTTTAGTAACTTTTAATGACTTATATTTTCTTTTTTGAAATCCCTCAGGAACTAGATTGCTTCTTGTTAGACAATAATGGTTTTATAGTTGTTTCTGAAAAACATGAGCATGTAAGTATAATTTCTCTGTGAAAATTTATATATCTTATATATTTGTATATATTTCAATATCTTATCCATCTTAACAAACATCATTGTCTCTGTGTGTCATAATCTATTGCTTTTTAAAATCATTTTTTTACTGGCATATTTTTCTGTATATAAACTTTTTTATAAACTCCCAGTTTTATAAATCATTTCTAAAAATTCTACTTAAATTAAAAGAATTTGATAGTGAACATTAATTTTGGATTGTGGGAGAAGTTCTAGATTTTCATTAATATCAGGTATTTATAGTACCAGATCTTAAACCCTTTTCATTCAAAGTCTTTTTAAAATAATTTTGTTATATTGCGATTCATAATATTGCAATTGCTTAAATAGCATTTTTTTTAAACACAATTATTTTACTCATGGAATTTTTCATATTAGTTTTAATGCTATTTATGAATAGAAATATTAAAATATTTAAAAATCTTACTGCTATAAACATTTTGTGATAAAATATTGAGTTGAAATTCGATATGAAAATACCTTTTTCTATAAATATTTTTCCCTACTTTATTGATTAATTTTTTTCTTAGAATAAGTTAACTTTAGAGTTTTTGTAAAATTATACTTCTATGTATCATTAAATTAAACTAAATATTTTTGTATCAATATTATGTAAATGTTTAAAAAATATTTCATGTAAAATATGAAATACGAGAAATTCATGAAAAGTGTATATTCTGACAGTTATATACAAATACAGTTATTTTAAACAGCTTTGTGCATTTAATTATATTTTGACTCGTGTGAAACTTTCTTTCCCATGAAATTATTTCTTCAGCAAGCAAGAGCTCATTTTCATTAATCTTAAAATACCAACCAGTGATTCTAATATTCTTTTTGTTCTCATTTTTGTCATAAACACAGTAATAATTTTAAGGAAATAGAAATGCAAAAATTTTTATTGCTATGTATTAGCCTTTTAATTTTATTTAATTATTCAATAATTTATTAACATTGCAGACTGGGAAATTTTTTGGAGAAATAGATTATACTCTATTCGATTCAATGATAGAAACAGGGATTTATAAAAAGTAAGTTATGATCTCTCTATGTTTTAATTTTTTTTTGATATGTGGTTATTTGTCAATTTAATATATTCATTATTTATTTATTTATTTATTTGTCTTGTATCATTTCTTCTAGAGTGCATGCTTTTGATTATCAAGCCATATGTCTGGAAATTGATCCTACTTATGGATTTTCTCCATATCTTCTTACAGTAAGTATTTAATTTATGTATATTTTATAAATGATTTTTAAGCTAGGTATAACAGTTACACTATCATTTGACATCCACCCGGATTTTGTGTTTTTAAACCTTTTTGTCAAGTACAAATTTATCTAGCACTCCATATTGAAACTATAAATCAAGAAAAACATCATCAAATTTTGAAGATCTTAAATCTGCCATTGTGTATCTAATTAATTGCCATCCTTATCTAGGCTATGCTCTTCCATCTCCGCAGAATGTAATACTTATATCCTTCTACATACCTAAATAAAATAGCTTTTCTAAAGACAAAACTATAGTGTGTGTGCATGCGTGCATGTGTTATCATCATCATCATAGAGATAGATTGTGTCATAAAAAGAAAATTGCTGTCATTGCTTATGATACTGTTGAAAACACTGAGTTATAGGATGGGCCAGATTGCTGAATATTACAAGAAACATATTAAATATATAACTTTAAGTATTAATTGACTTATTTTTTATGTTAAAAATAAAATTTCCTTTTAAATATTTCTAATGAATGTATTTTACTATTTTAGCCACTTCATCAAATACGGAATATATTAAACTGGATTTGGAGTAAACTAGCTCTGTAAGTTTACATAATTCATTTTCCAATTTAGATAATAATTTATTTTTTCTTATATGGAATTTAACTCATTATTCTGCAGCCAGAATATTATATACCTATATCTCTTTGTTACGTGTCTTTTGTTTAATATTATTGCATTGTCCGACTTAGATAGCTTTATTTGCATGTAGATGTAATGCATTTATAAAGGCACTTTAGAAAGAGTTGTATAAAATAATTATGACTGAAATCTGAGTAATATAATTTTACTATCTAATTAAAAGTCATAATTCAATTCCATTTATTTCAAACTTATAAAGGAATTTTCTTATTTAAACTTATTTTTTTAATTAATTTATATAAATTCTATATCAAGTTTTGAGAAGGTGATAATCATTTGGCAGCAAATGTGACTCTAACTTTTAAGCAAACCTATTTTAAATTAGGCAAAACAATTTTCTCTCAATAGCTGCCAAACTTATTTAGTCAAAAATCAAATGTTTTTATTGAAGATATTTTGTCTGGCTAATTATGGTTGTATTTAAGGAAAAGATTTGTTTTATTTAGATTAATACCTTGTTTTGAAACTACATGAACATCTTGAAGCTCCTTTTAAAGCCACAATTTATCTGAAGACCGACCTTTTAATTTTGTCAGATGATATTTGAATTGACATCCACATCAATAAGAGGATGCATGATCTCAATAAATTTAATATATAAGAAGCAGTTCTTTAGTAAAATTTGGCCTCAAAACCACAAGTGTGTGCTGACCCCAACTGAAACTTTGTCATTAAGACTCCAGGGCCTTAAATTAAATTAATGAAAGCAACTGGAAAAAAAGAAAATAAACAATAAATTTAACATAAAAATAACACTATTGGAAATAAAAGATTGAAACTTTTAGTTTAGGCATTATATATTTCCGTCATAACTTTTTAATGAGTATAAATTATATTTGCTTCATTATCTAATAATATAAATCAAATGAAGTTTACTTTATTTTTAAAAAAATTTAAATCAGTGTTATAAAAAATTGTACTGTTATATATTCGGTATTTTAATAAAGTAAAATCCTTCTCATTTCTAGGTTATACATACAATTTAGTCTTTATGAATGGTGGTCTAGAGATTGGGTAATGGCTTCTTCAAATGGTATGATATTTAATGAATCAATTGTATTCCCTATGGGTTAAAAATTGAGTAATAGTAGACTATAAATCTATTATTAAATTTATATGATTTTTTATATAGTATTTTTTATAGATTATTTTTATTTTATATAGATTATCTTATATAAATTATTTTTATTTCTTATAAATATATTTTATTTTCTGTCTTAAAATCTACAGTTTCTTAAAAAAAAGCAAGAATATTCAGCTATTGTTTATCAATATCATTATACTAATACACAACCGGAGTGAATGTGGTCTAGTTTCTGAGCATTTTGTTTTCTCAAATCTAGATCTGTAGAAGTTATAATATTAGAAATATTATGACGTCTGGAATGTTGTTTTAGAATAAATGTATCATTCAAAAATTATTTACTTTTAGAGGATGTATAATTCATTGGTGAAAAAAAAATTAAATGTATTTTGAAGCAGGATTGTATAGAATGTGTTGATTTTATATAAACTGCCTGTTTTGAGTAACTTTCTTCGTTAAATTTAATATTATAATTCATGGATATGTGTTGAGAAAACAATTTTCATAGCTTTAATGAAATTCTGAGAATAATTGCCAAATAATGTTTCAAAAGATAAAAAGGTTGTTTTTGTTTTTGTTTTAATTTTACTTAGTATTTGGCAAGCATATAGTCACTTGCCTTGTACCAAAACAAGAAAAATAACTAGTTCTTCTAGAAGAAAGTAGACAAATTAAATACTGAGTATTCAGCTTTTCCAAAATTAATAGAAGCCACTTAGGTTTTTGTTTGTTTGTTTGTTTTGTAGTCACTGTCGAAAATTTTTTTAGTGTACAGGTTATATTAAAAAAATGTAATGATATGATGTAAAGCATCCTTCAATAATAATAAATTATTTAGAAGCAACAAAATAATATTTATTTTCTTTAAACAAATGTACATGCACAATTTTTGGATCAAAATGTTCCTTTCTATCTAGTATTGGTAAAGAGGATAAGGATAATTTAGTGAAGAATTTGGAAATTTATCAAATCGTTAATAAATTGCAAATTACTCATTACGGAACTATAAGCCTCTTTCAATGAGATCCCCATCATCTTTTAGTGTGCAAAACTTTTTAATCTAATAGATTTCGATTAAAAAAAATTGTGTACATCAAAATGTTGTGTCAAACTTTAATATGCGACACCAGAGAAAAATATAATTGCTTTGATTTAGGGGATTTTTGCCCCTCCCCCCCAAAAAAAAGAGCAAATTAAACTTCGTAATTTTTTTATGTGTAGAAATTAAAAAATTACCAAAAAATTAGCAAAACATATATATATATATATATTTGAAGTGGTTATAATTATCCCGCTTGATATAAATTTGTAACATATGCTGTTTCCTTCTTTCTTTCATTGAACAAGGCAAATTTAGATCATTTTATTGAAGAATCTGTATTCAGTTTGTTCAGAATGCTCTTTCTTGATGAGTAAATCAGCTCCTTTAATGAATTCTTATACTTTTTTTTCTGCCCTCTTTTCTAAATTTCTGTATTAATTTGGTGAAGTTGCTAAATTTTATTTGGTTAAGATATTTTTTTCACTATCAAATAATTATCCTAACAATCTATAAAGACATAATTGCATTGAAACATTTTTTCCCCACTTATTACCATATGATAAATGTTTTGATTGGTAAATAGTTACTTTCTTAAAAGTAATTTTAAATAATATAATTATAAATTAAATATTAATTTAATTGAATAATTGCTTCATGTTTTATATGTAGAATAAAAAAAATCATAAATTTGTATATAAATTCAAATATTGATTAAACAGATTATTCAGTAAGAGAGGAATATTCAAAGAGCAAACAATTTTGTACCCAATCAATAAAAAAACTGAATTTCATGCACTGTGTTTGCTTAAGTTTTATTTAATCTAGTACAGTTTCAATAAATGTAGAGGTGTTAAGAAATGTGCAGAGATACATTAAATCACGTATTATATTTATACAATTGTTTTTAAACTTTTCACTGTTCAAATATATTGAATTTTAAATAATCTAATTTTTTTGTTTGTTTAAATATCATTCATGTTTATGTGGATGGTAAATTACATAAAGCTTTTTAACTGCAGAATTTGATTATGAAAATCCTGGAAATGAAAGACCAAATAAAACAGTTCCTCATCCTTGTGAAAAAGAGATAGATTTATTCGAAATGTTACCACGAGAATTTGGTGAACCAGTGAAAGGCCGTCTATCCATGTGCCATTCTTCAGGCTGTGATAAGTAAGCACATTTGCACTTTCTTAGCTAAAGCTTGGAAAATCATTTCCATTGTTGTTGTAGTTCACAGCAAATACTTTATAATTCAATTTTTTTGTTATTATTATGATAATTTTAATTGTAACTTTTTTCACCATGTTTATAATGTTTGTAGTAACAATTCATTCATTAATGTGTTTTTTAAAAGCTAATTTTGTCAGACTAAATTTTTAACTTTAAAAAATATTTTGCAATTTATTTATAGCAAATGAAACTAATACTATTAGCACAATCTATGTCTACTTTATTTACTTAATCTTTTTATCTACTTTATTTGAATAATTATTTATTTGTAGTTTAAAGAATGCATTTTACCAATTATGCTTCTTTTAAAAAAAGTGTCTGTGCGTGCATGCACACACAGTACATGTATAAGTATGTACATTGTACATATACTGGTGCGCAAAACTTAAGCAACAATGCAAATTTTAAGCAGATAGCCATGAAATTGCTGAAAAGGAGTTCTTGCGATCAGTACAATGAACACGTAATTCAAGAGAAAGGTCATGCGTATGCAAATATCAGGAACAAAACGTCACAGGCGACGTGAGCGTACGCAAAACACGTGCGGAAGGCGGGTTCAGCTCAACACTACAATAAAAGGAAGGACGGAGACGCAATTAAAGACATTCGCTGCAAGTGCACGTGAGTTAATTCGTGAAATATGGCTAGCAGAAATCACCTGGACGATTTCACACGTGGGAGAATGATCGGAAAGCTGGAGGAGGGGCGTAGTGTGACCAGTGTAGCTGAAGAGTTCGGAATCAACAAAAGTGTCATTTCGCGCACTTGGAAAGCCTTCCAAACCACAGGTACAGCTATGAGAAAGATTGGTGGTGGCCGCCCCAGGAAAACAACGGCAGTGGATGACCGATATATCGTCCTGCAGGCGAAAAGAACCCGAAAAGAGTCAGCAAGCGCCATTCTTCAGCAACTGTGTGCAGCAACGGGGCGACAAGTGTCGCGTTTTACTGTGTCCAGACGCCTTCACAAAGGGGGCCTATTCGCCCGCCGTCCTGAACGCTGCATCCCTTTGACAGTTTCCCACCGGCGGACCGTTTAGAGTGGTGCAGGGAGCACAAAAACCGGACATCTCATCAATGGAGTCGTGTCCTCTTTACAGATGAGTCGTTTTAGTGCCACAAGCGATTCCCAACGCCAGTTGATTTGGAGAGAGGTCGGAACACGGTTTCATCCCTGTAACATCACGGAAAGAGACCGTTTCATTGGCCATGGAATTGTCGTCTGGGGAGGCATTATGATGAACGGGCGGACTGAGCTCCACGTTTTCGACAGAGGTTCTGTAACTGGAGATCGCTATTGTCAGGAGGTGATCCTTCCCCATTTGCGTCTGTTCCGAGGTGCCATTGGATCAGACTTCGTTTTTATGGATGACAATGCACGGCCACACAGGACTCATGCTGTTGGGGAGCTCCTGGAAAATGAAGATATCACTCGAATGGATTGGCCGGCGTGCTCCCCTGATTTAAATCCTATAGAACATGTGTGGGATGCTTTGGGGAGACGCCTTGCGGCACGATTACATCCTCCTGGGAACACCCGACAACTTAAACAGATGCTGATTGAGGGATGGGCACTCTTACCTCAAGAACTGTTGGACAATCTGGTGCTGAGTATGGGGAGACGGTGCGAAGCAACCATTGCAGTAAGGGGAGGGCATATCCCATACTAAGGAACATCTGCTTGCTGTTCTTCCTCTTGGACAGACAATCATGTGTAACGATACTATGAGTTCAATAAAGCCTTTTTTTGTTTGATTCCATACTGTATGCATTGTATTCATTTCTGCGCAACTATGCTTTCGTCATTCTTTCAGAACAAAATGCTGTATCTCATTTCTGAATTTCATGTCTCTCAGATGATTTCTCGTGAAGTTATGGCAAAAAACATACCTGTTGCTTAAGTTTTGCACACCAGTGTATTTGATTAAATTTGCAATCAAGAAATAATCATTGATTTTTTTAACACTTTTCAATGTTTTGCATTTATAATAAAAATTTCATGAATAAAATCCAATTTTTAGCTTTTATCATGATCTTTTTGTCCAAATATGCTAAAAGCAGAATGGCAAATCAAATAGTTAAATAGAAAATATGGAAGAGTTTCGATCTCGTATAGTTTTAGAAATATTGCACAAGCCTCAGTGTTCTGATTCCTTAGGAAAATTAAGAGCTTGTGAAACTCTAAAGTTAAAATTACCATGAAGATGTAGTTCAAGCAATGAGGGAATTATTTTTAGAGCATGGTTAATTTATCATTTATATAATATAGCTATATATTATATAAACGATATTAATATATGGGTTATATATAACTAATTGAATCTCACTGAGTAGAAATATGATACGAAAGATTGATGATCCAAAAATCAATTTATTTTCATCTTGAAGCATATTGTTTTAAATTATAAAAAATCATTTTAACTCTTCAAAAGATATTTAAAGTAGAGATCCGAAAGATGGTCATTTTTAATGAAAGCAGAGTCTGCATGTTAGTCAACTAATAGAAATTATAAAAAAGGTCATTTACCTATACATAACTATGTTTAGCACATTCAAAATGGGAATTTCCTTGCAATGTGGAATTTGCAGTGTTACTGCAAGACAGCAGATCAATGTCAGACAGTAAAACTTACAGTAGTTAGAGTTCAGGAGTGTGAGTGAAACTAAATGTTAATGTTTTTGTCTTTGAATTTAAGTTGTTAGAAAAATGAATTAATTGTGAAAGGGCAAATAGAATGAATTATTACATATAGAATGCTTCAGTTCAGAAAAAAAAAAACATTCATTGCTTATAAAACTGGTAATTTTTATCAAAAACTGGGAATTAATGAATTATTAAGCATCATTGAAATGAAATGTTTAACTGTTTCCAATAACAGTAATTTACATAATATTTATGTTAAAGTAAGCAAAAAAACTTAAATACTGTTGTTTCCATTTGCCTGTACAATTAAATAACTGTAGCATGAAGATAAAAAGAAAATAGTTAAACTATTCTGTGAAGATAATGAAAAATTGGTTAAAATATTCTTTGCCATTAAAACATTCATGAATGAATGATTTGTCTTGCTTTACATCGTCTTGCTTTTTTCAGTTTTCTGAATGTCTGGTATTCATTATAAGCATCTGTTACAATTGTTCATCTGTAATCATATGTATTTCCTATTAATATCATAATGTACTATTTCATAAATTTTGTGTAGAGAATAAAAATTGTTACTTCTGCTATAATGTGATTAAGTCATATATACATGTACAAATAATTTAATATTCATAAAGTATTATTAACTAACAAAAAAACCTCTTCCAGGCAATTTATAGTGCAACAAGTACCTTATACCAACCTGGTTATGTTAGTTGTTTACACTACGTGTCCTTGTGAAACAACTTCGGTTAAATTGGAGCCCAAAGAAGTGAAACAAAATGAGACACTAAGATGTCTACGAATGAAGCAAAACATATATAGACGACGTCCAAGTCCTTGCATCAATTATCATCCAGAAGTAAGCATTGCCTAAGAATATTTTTATGTTAATACTTATAACATTTTTTTTTAATTCTCCAAATGTCTCCATAAATGGATATTGTGCTGTTTGAATCATAACAGATGTTGTTAAAATTATGGATTTTTCAATCAAAAATCCCTGAGATGGATATTGTGGTTGTCCAGTGCCAATGGTTCACCAATAACCAATTCATTCAAAACATTAGGGACCTGGAAAAAAAAATGCTTTGTTTTTCTCCAAGTCCTTGAAAAATAAGCAAAGTATGCATCCACTAAAGTTTTTTTTTGGGGGGGGGTGAGAAGGGAAACTGATTTGTGACTTTAGTTTGTCTTGATATTACCTGATGTGTTTGTGAAATGAATAGTAGTATAGTTTTTATGCAAATCCTTGGATTATTTTTTTTTCTTTATTAAGATTGCGACCCCAAATATAAGTTTTAATAAGTATGTTGCATGAATTATTAAATTAAGAATAATCCTGATAGTTAAAATAGCAATAAATAATCATAAAATAACACTTAAGTATTCGTATATAAGTTAGATAACGAAATATTAAAAGTATTTCATTCATCTGCGACAAGAGAGATGAAAATTCTGTTTTAATTTTTTTCAATGATAAAAAACAAAATCTGTTATTAACTTTCATTAAAACTGTAAATAGTATTTCTTAATCTAAAAATCATCAAAAAAGTGAGCTTTTTTTTTTTCTTTTTTTTTTTTTTTTTTTTTTGCTGACTAATAAAAGGTTATATGAAATCCTGCTCTAGAATAATATGTTTACTTTCAAGAATAGTTCAGAAAATATAGTTTCTGGTTATTTGCATATTTTGTTATTTACATTATTTTTATATTGCAGGAAACAGACATGAACAATGAATGTGGGAGCTGTAGTGTAATTAAAGCTTTTAGCATTTCTAATTTATTGTTAGTAAGTGCTATTTTTCACTACATCCTGCTACATTTCCATGTTTGAATAAAGATAACAAGTAAAAGTATCTATGTGTCTTGCCTTGTTCTGAGGAGGCTGCATTCAGGGTACTACCTGCCTTGCTGACCCAGACATTGTTGTTAAATTGTTATATTTTATGTGTCTGTGCCAACTAGTCTGGACGTACTATGAAGAGAAATTTCAGCAAATTGCAGATGTTGGTTGGATTTTTGAATAAGGTCCATGTGTGATACAGTTAAAGAGGCTCAGTTTTCACTTCAGTGTGCGTTTTGTGCAGATTACTTAGAATTAGAAAAAATTTAGATCCATAAAAATATAATTATTTTTTTAATTACTTGCCCCATATGAAATATAAAAATATTCCATCTAATAATCTCCATCAATAAATTTCTTACAATAACAAGAAACTATAATTCCTACATATCAGTCATTAAAAAAAATTCCAGTATTATAAAACTTATCAGATAAATATTATAAAAATTAGTAGATGCTTTAAATGTCTAGTTTCATAGTGTATTTTAGTAAAGTTTATACTGAATTATTCATTTGAAAAAATTATGCTTATAAGATATGGTGATAGATGGTCATGGCATAACAGAAAGGAAAATAAATTCCAAAATCTTCAAACTAATCTGGAAATGTATAAAAGAACAGTTAATTCAAAAAACGAAATTAAGTAATTTGAAAGGATGATTGGTAAAAATTGTAAAATTAACCCTCTTTTATGTACAAACTTAACTTGTTTCTCTTAGTTAATTCTTTTTTTAAAAAATTGTATATTTAAGAACTAAATACTTTGAATTTTTAATCAAAAATATTTTAACAAGAACTTTGCCCTGTTTATTATTGTGTGCTTTAGTCGAAAATGAATACATATCATAATAATAAGCACGTTAAGCATTAAATTTTTGTCTTAATTAAGCATTTAAGATAAGAAATGTTTAAAGAAGAGACAAGAAAGAGTCAAATTTGAAATTGAGGTGAAATTTGACTTGAAAAGCCGTGTTCCTCTTATTGTAATTCCATTTTCAAGCAGAAAAATATTTTTCCCTAAAGTGAAAACTTTTTTTAGATATCATATTTTATTGAAATAAATACTTGATTCAAAAGTGTGATATAGTAACTTGTAAGTTTGAATTATTTGAAATCACTCCTCATTTTTAAAAATAATTCATTTTTATTATCACTTTTGGCAAAGATACGAAATTATGTTATTCTTTCATTTATTTACTTGAAATGAAAAAAAAATCATTAATTTTTTTTAAAAAAACTGTGTTGTTGTTTTTTTCCCAAACACAAATAGTTTTTATTTTTTCATAGTATTATTATAATTTATCAGCCTAGTATTATGTTCTTTTTATGTATTGATTGATATTCATGTTCATACAAGATTGTATGGTTGATTATTTATTTCTTCTACTGTTCATTTGCAACGTCATTCATTCCTAAACTTCTTTTATTAATAATAATACTACCATATTTAATAAAATAATAACGGAAAATCCTCATATTACAATCTATGTATTGTGAAGTATAGTCCATTGCATCTATATATTCCCCTCCCATCCCAAAAAATTTCTCTATTTAATTGGTAACTATTTAATCTTGTGGAACTCCGTATTAATTTTTCATCAAAAAATATCACATTTTAGGGATAATACTATTATGCATATCATATATATTAGCAAGACTTTTACCTAATATGTTACCTAAATTTTGGAGGTGAATACTCAAAATTATATCACAATTCTGTTTTCTACACTCCAGAGCTTTTCCCACCTTTCTTTAAAAATGGAAGCTTTTTCTTTTTCTAAGTAATCTGTACTTTCTGAAGTATAAATATCTATGCTACAAGAATCAGAAGCTATGGTGCAAGATCTCAATATATCACTTTTGTATGCTCATCAGTTTGTAAACTTGTGCAAGTGTGAATGTTTTTGTATATTTCATCTACTCTTGCCCTCCAAACTGATTCCTTCATTGAAATATTGTCATTCTCCTAATAAATATTGTTATTATTATTGTGATTTG
>JAPMOR010070820.1:0-40568 GCA_026543865.1 Argiope aurantia
CCTAAGGACATTACCTAAATCATTATCATTCACCTAAGGACATTACCAAAAGAATTATAATTTTATTAAATTTTGAAGTGGAGAATTAAATGCTTATTTTACTTTTATTTTTGGATTAATTCTAACTTAAATGTCATCAAAATAATTAGATATGTATTCAATCAAACGTTATATAAAAGTATTAGATGTCCTTATTTATTGTTTCAAATGATTTAAATAATTACAATTATTTTTCGCGAGGAAATATTCGATGAATTTCTCCATTTAAAATGATTGTTAGGTTAAATTTTCAATCAAGTGACTTTATTACTTTCATGTCTATTATCAAATGCAAAATAAGCAAATAAAATATTAATGCTATGATTACTTTCAAAATGAATTTAATTTAATTTAATTTAAAAGCGCCCACTAAAGTATCTAAATCTTTGTTTATCATTTTGACTCTAAATGTTTCATCTATATAAAAATAACTACATAATTCCTTTAAGAATGCGAAACTTTATGCCTTCAAGCTAAATTCAGTTATCAGACGATATCTGTTTTCCACTTTGTAAAATATAATTTTTAACTTGCGAAACATATATCAAACATAATAATTCGATTAATAATTTGAAATGTGCATTTAATAATACAATTATCGGGCTATCAAAAAATAATGCACCTTATCTCTAGAAGAATAATTTATCCTAGCTTATGATTAAATTCAATTCCCTACAGAATAAAACCATCCACTTATACGAAAAATACAAAAGCAATTTAATGTCTTCTAAAACTGAATTATTCCTTGACACAGAAAAATTACGCTACATTTTTCCCACTTTAAATAACGTCTCATCCTTTACCAAATTATACATTTAAATAAGCTCAAGTGATTTACGACGGCGATAAAAGAAATCAATTATGCATCGGATTCATGCTGAACTAAATAGATTGAAAATTCAATAGGCAGTTCTTTTCCGATACTTCATTGTATTGACTTCTGGTAACCAATTATGTTGCCTGATGCTTTGGAAAGAATATGTTTCATCCAATTACGTTTAATTTTAACAGCTTTTATGTACGCCTGAATTGTATATGTTTTCACCAGTTTCCTTCTTTAGAATTTCCTCAAAAGAATCCTTTTTATTCCCGAATAAGTTTGTTAAAATTCCTTTTCTGTTTAAAATTGGAACGATGCTGCAAGCAAAATGGTGCAATCTTTTGAATACAGTGAATGATAAATAATACCAGCATTTTTCTTCCAAGGGTCCTTATAGACAGTGATTACTCTTTGGATAGCTCCTTTTTTTATTGGATTCTTCACGATTTTTCTTTTAATACTTCTTCGTTCAGCTCAGCCCATTTGTCTTCTTGAGTATGATTCGTTCAGGCCACAAACGTGGAAGTTATTGTTTCGGTGGCCAATAGACCGTAAATAGGAAAGTTTTAAAGGAAAATTTGAAAAATTTATTTAAAAATTTCTTGAATGATTTAACTTGAATTTCACTCCTAGATAAGAGAATGGTTGGATTAGTTTATGAAAAGATATCGGAGGCGTTTTGGAAAAAATAACAAACGTTTAAATTTTTTTATGTGTGTGTTGGTTTGATAACATTCGAATCTTTGCATTTTTCGAACAGATCAGCAATTATAGAAAATGATAAGAGAATACATTTATTTTTTTGTATACAAAGTACAGCAATATATGGTAATTTATTCATTAACCTTTTGAATATCGAAATGTCTCAAACGTCCTTTGAAGCGAAAAATAGCGATCATCCGAATATACACATTTTGGTCAAATTTGTCGAGGGCATGAATGTCTATTTATAGGTTCATATTACAAAACAAAATAATAATAACATCATATTAAACAAATAAAATTTTGCGCGTGCATATTGTATATTTTATCAAAATTTGGATCAAAGCTTTTAACATATATTTGTGAACATGTTAATTCAAAAAGGATAACTTAAGTAAATAAACTTCAGTATTAGACTTTTTTTTTTGAAATCTAAACTTTAGATCAATAGCAAATGTTGGACTACATGTGTAAACGATCAACAGACCAATAAACGTACCCTGATCTCTGCAGTATTCAATTAGTTTAGTCTAAGATTAATATGCCATACTATTTAAATATACAAAGAAATCAAGGAGAGAACCTTCTAGCAGGTATTTTTTTATATTATTTGTTGATGATTATACTACATTTGATTTTTTTTTGTCGTGTGACTATTTGAAGCCAAATTTTTTGTGCAATAGCTTCTGAGGGTAAAGACCCCTGAGCACCCGAAGGCAGAAGTCTGACTTCTAGCTCAAATGAAGATAGCACACACACACTCGCTTGCACAGGCCCTTTTTACAGGGCGGCTCATTAACACACAAACAAAAGGAAGAGAACAACCATGTCCGAACCAGGACTCGAACACGGAACGCCTAAATCACGGATAAGACGCTGCCCCTAGGGCAGGACGCCGGCACTACATTTGATGATTAATATTTTAAAATTCATAATCTTACATAAATAAGAAACTTTCTCAAAGTGACCACCCTAAATAGCGAACACCTATCTCAACTATCTCTTTTATATAGCACGGATCTTTTGGTCCATAAACATAATGTTAATATAAAATGTATTAATAGCCACTTGAAATTCTATGATGTCAGATGCGTAAGTCTTGCTCATTTCATTAAACAAATTGTCAAAGTAAGGGTGGTAGGCGTGTAGTGCACAACCAGCACCAGGAATTCAATCGAAATTAATCAATTTCATAATGTGTATTAAAATGTGGAATTCGCCTTTAATATTTCATAGTGTTTTTCCTTTGTTGATGATCAAGATACGAAGAACGATTCACCTTCTTTCTCTACGTTAAATAGGTTTGAATTGAAAGTATGCTTTTAACAAATTTTTGAATTTTTTTCCGAATTTACAACTAAGGCTTATCAGAATCATATAAACGTGAAAGGTTTTAGAGTGCTCGCATTCATAAGAACTATCACTCACTTTCTTGTGATATAATCGGGTGTATAAAGAAGATACAGAAAGAAAATACAAGAAATACAGGGCACAAAGAACAGAACGTTTAGAACTACTAAAATATATGCCAATCAAAATTTTACTGAGGGAGCCATTAAATTTAAAATAAGCAAAATATTTAAGTCAAGCTTTCAACTGCTATTACCCTTGACAAATCAACTGATCGCAGAAGTCGGCTATTAAATAAATATGCATTCATAGTTATGAAACCTTAAATGGCGATATCACACTATTCAACCATTGCAATTCAAGTTATTCAATATGGAGCTCTTAAAATTCACTTAACTTAGCATGCAAATCAAAACAACGTATCTACGCCAAACAAATTAATCAGTAGACAACTGAATTTGATACCACTAAATTAATTAAGTTTAATTCATTGAAGGCGCAAGCCAACGGAACCGAACTGTCAGCTGAAATCGAAAGCCGAGTGTTTTATTAACCGTCGGCGTTAATGAATGACACTTAATAAAATCTCTGGATTCTTGTAGCAGAACTAATTAGGAGGTAAGCGCCGTGTTGCTGTAAACCACACAGTAAATCAATTCTTTCTCAACGCGAATTAAGGAGTCTGCAGCTGTTAATAAATCCCACTGCGATCTCTGCTATTGGTAAAGAATGCGATTTCCACCGGTTTCAAAAGAAGGTCTTATGTTATATCAAGAAAAATTATAAGTTATAGAAAATTTAGAGTAATGAGCATCCGGAAGATGCATGTAGAATTTGGACGGGGGGGGGGGGCTTCCGTTGGTTTTTTTCAATACTTAATTGTCCATAAATAAAACATACTAATAAATAATAAAATGAATTTATTATTATACATTATGTGCAACATTGCTACTAATCGACAAAATTACAGATGCAACAGATTTAATAAGAATAACTATATGTAAACTTTTGTACCAAATTTTATATATCTAACTCTTTGTGTTTTGTGTTTGTTGATTTCACTTGTAATCGAACAAACAGACAGACAGACTTCTCTGGAATGGTTTTTGTTCAATTTTTGATAAAAATCTACAAATTTGGTCTAATATCCATATTCCAGATTTCATCCTTAAGTTTAAAGCATTTTTTAATTATGTTCACGGACAGTTAGACATGGTTCATATTTTTCGAAATTAGTCAAAATCTCGTTTTCAAATTCTTTGAACATTACAATACTTTCTCTATAATTTGTTTAGGAAAAAGTACAAAAGACAAGAGTAGAGAATATAAAGCATTTAGGTCTAAAAGATATCAACACGCAAGACATTTGTGGGGATGAGTTCCGTTCATAACCCCAGATGGGAGCGCATTCGTGTTGTCTTGAAAGTTATGCAGAAAATATTTCTTGTTATCTTGGCAGTCAAGTAAAGTAGACATTCACGTGAGTGGGAGCGATGAGTAGTTCGCGAGGAAAAGTAGAACTAATTTATCCTAACGATCACACAGAAACCCAACGAGTTTCTTTTGAAATTACTAGTTTATAAAGAAAATAACAGTTATTGTTTTTAAGAAATATTCTTAACAGTGATACAGAATTGTTTATCGGAAATTGTATAAAAATAAGTGAGTGGCTAGATGTGAATAAATGAATGACTAGTGAAGAAAACTATTTCCTGATTTTTTTTGCGTAGAACCTTCTATTTTTTGCAAACAGGAGCACAGGGAATGTGCTCACGGACAGCGCAGAAATACTTCGTTAGGGAAATGCACCCCATATACGATAACACTTTTTGATGTAATTTCAGTGAAGATTCAATTATTTGTCATTTAAGTGGATCAAGTTCCCAATCCCTTCTTTGAAGACCTTTACTGCCAGTTATTTGAGATTGGACTTAACATTCCTTTGAATAGTCTCATTAATCTCGAAGATTTAGCTTAGTTCAATTACTAGAAAGGATAAGAATCAATTGATTCCAAGACGCGTTCTTGTTGAAGAAGGAAACCAGAAGATTCTTATTCAATGAGTTGATCACATAGCTCGAAACAAATGAAGGTTCGAAATAATTATGGAAATACAGACAACTAGTTGGTCGAGCAGCAGACCAAAATTGCGAATATGAAAAGTGAATATTTAGAAAATCATGCCCCATATTCTTCATTTAAAGAAATTTTCCAAATTAATGAGAATCCTCAAAAGAATATTAAGACTCTTTTCACATCACTGATCATAAAGTTTTCCAAAGAGGGGACAAGAAAATCTGTTCCACTGGTGTGGCAAATACCAGAATCATGTGGACGATTACAAAGAAAAGTAAATATGCTTTATATAACTTTTAAAAACAAATTCATTTTGTTTTGTTTCTTTGTGGCCCATCGGAGCTCGAAAAAATCCTTCCCATGCTTTTTAATTTGTAATTAATATTTAGTAACTTTTTCTTATCATGTCGATCAATGTATTTCAAAAATACTAAATGACAAAGGATTAATCCTCTAGTCCTAAATACTTTAACTTATTCCAAATTAAAAATTAAGTTAATTTTTTTTCATTTACAAGTTCATGAACCCTAAATTTATCATCAACGGTCGTTTGTCATAGATAGCTTACCAGTTTTAAGAGAAATCCCAAACTTTAGGTACTTTACTGAGTATTCTTTATAGGAAAAAGTTATGACTAATTTACCTCTTTTTAATCACGGGAACAAATTCTGAATGAAAGTTCTTGATCTCTGGATCCATGCACCCTACCTCCCCCCATTCACCGTTCTACATTTTGAAAATAAAAATTGATTTCGTTATACATTTTCAATAAAAGAAACCCTCTACTTTCCCTAATCCCAGTAATTGTATCGATTTTGACAATTTTTATTTCATATAAACATTTACGATCCCTAAACACGTCATGAATAATTCCACCATCCCCCCCCCTCTGCTCTTTTTTTGGAGATATTATTGAAAAATAAAACATTCGACTAGCTTACAACAGAAACATTGAAGTGATATTGCCAATTTCCAAGAATTGTTTACTTATTAGAAATCTCAATCACTATCAGGAATTGAAATTTAAAACAGCATTTTCTTTTGTTTTGATAAGAAGTATTTCAGCGAAGTTGGCATGATTCTATTAAGTCTACCAATAGAACAGTTGGGCACCAAATTTGGATTAAATTTTCTTATAATGCTAATACTTTCGTGAACTTGTTTGATCTTCTGGAAGTTTGTTAAGAATTAGCTTTTTTATACTAATAAAAGCATGATTTTAAGTTTAATTTTTACATTTTAATATATTACTATTATGTTTTAATTTCTACATATTATACATCAATGCATAATATAATTAGAATTTATATTATTAATGAATTATGTAACGAAGCGTTTCCTTTTGTTATGCAGATGTTACTCATATCGAATTGAATTGCAATGTACTTTTAATTTAAAGTATGAGTTGCTTAAATAATTTCCAATTTATATTAAACACCTTCATTTCACATAAGTGTTTTTATTTTCTAAACCTATAATTACTTTCTTTACATGTATATGCAAATGTTTAATTTCTTATTTAAATTTCATGGAAATATTATACAACATAGCTATCTTTTCTTGAATAAACCTCCATGAATAATTAACAACAAAATGAATTAAATTAAAGCGAGTATAACGCATGAGATAAGAATCCAGCTGTTAACATTAACACTGAGATTACGCTTCTTTTAACTAACACAATTTAAAATACAGGGTTTAGAACATTTCTGTCTGCCTATATTACTGAACAAAGAAAGGTGAACTAAATTAGAAAACATAATTAGGAACAAAAATTATAATTAAATTCATTATAATTATCTAGGAGATAATTTAAATCACTCCGAGATTGCGATGCGGAAAGTTGTTTTATTTTACGTGTAGTTAATTATAAAATAATAGTAATAAATAAATTTTTAAAACAGTGTCACCATTAAAACGTTTGAAATTCAATATATTAAGAATAGGTAAATTTCTTAAAGAGAATTTACGTTTCTTTCCCAGTTTGAACCGTTTTTAGTATTTTTCGAAATTAAATTTCCTGTTTACTACTTCAGTCAATTCAAATTTCATTCTTTAATTAGTTTTGATGTTTTTAGATTCACCTTTATTCTCTCATTCATAAAATCATTTTTGTCCATATGTTGCAGAATATTGGAATGACCAGGCTTCTCTTTCAAATATAAGATAAATGCCTCTCGCCCTTTTAAAACCTCAATGGCCGCCCAAGTTATATTGGGTAGCTATACAAAAGAAGTTTCCTTTATGTGATAATTCCTAAGCAAAAGTATTTCCGAACGGCCTTTGAGTTTTTTTTAGTTAAAACTCCCTGCCTACCCCAATCCATCTGGAAGAGCGTCTCTTCAGATATTCTATCAATCACATTTAAAGAAAGGGGGAGAGAGAGGGAATTTTGGAAGTGATATCCAGGAAATTCGACCGAGATCCATTACTTCGTTGAATGGCCGTTTTCTATCTTTTCGTGCACTAGCAGAAAGTAAATCGCTTATTAAATAGAAGAATCACAGAATTGTGATCGGGGTAAACAATTACAGAAATCATTTTGCGGCCAATACTTCAAAGAAAATATTCATGTAACTGATTAATTTTAGCTCCTTTACGCGTTTTTATAGTTTCCAGTTTTTTAAGTATCGAATTCTCTAGAAGAATCTAGTATCTTTGCCCCTAATATAGATATCCTTCAAATCTGTGCATAATCGAGAATCTCTTTTCGTCAATGTCGACCAGATACCAGGTCTCTCACCTATTTTTCATTCAGCAACCATTAAAATGTCTGTAAAACTATCTTCCTTACTATAATACTAGTTGAACAGGAAAGCAATATTTAGATTCGTAACAATATGGGATCGTTATGCAACCGGAAAAACACAAAGTTTGCAATTGCTTCACACCAGTGATCTTAAAGTGTGGATTCTTGAGATACCAAAAACCATTGGTTCCTATGTTATATATTATATCCAAACACAGCTCCTATCGTAGTCAAATGAGTAAGACGGGACAAAGCAAAACAACTCACCGGCAGGAAAGTCTCAAAGAAAATGACAGGCCAGTAAAGGACAAAATCGAAAAGTTGCAACTTGCAGCCGGCTCGTTTACAAAAATATAATGCCAAATGGAATACCAAACAACTGAGTTCGAAGGTAGAAAATAAAAATAGAAATCAGTGGGAATGATCCCTCTGAAACTTTCTCGCATGCTGTTTAGTATAAGTGTTATCCCTTTCCCAACTTTCGAATAAAATAGTGGCTCATGTGCAAAGTGAGATAATAGCCATATCATAAATGCTCCGATTTCTTTTTTTTTTTAATTTAGGCTCCGTAATTGGAGGATGAAATAAGCATTTTAAACCAAACCGATACTAAACGCATGTATCTTGGGAACAATAGTCACGAAAGAGTCTGTTAGCACGCGATGTTTGGCGATTAATTCTTGACATAAATAAATATCCGAAAATCGATTATCAATTTTAGACGTTTCATTTCATTCTGATTAAAACCGAAATTTAATAGAGAACTGTAACTGTAGTCACAAGAGTACATACTGAATTTCATGCCTGAAAATAATTTCGAGTTTTAGTTATCGCGGTTGCTTACGAAAATACCAACTGAAGGAGGGTACATTTTGTTCACAATATGATAAGAATCTATCTTTTAGCGATTCCCAACGCCAGTTGATTTGGAGAGAGGTCGGGACACGGTTTCATCCCAGTAACATCACGGAAAGAGACCGTTTCGGTGGTCCTGGAGTTGTCATCTGGGGAGGCATTATGATGAATGGGCGGACTGAGCTCCACGTTTTCGACAGAGATTCTGTAACTGGAGATCGCTATTGTCAGGAGGTGATCCTTCCCCATGTGCGTCTGTTCCGAGGTGCCATTGTATCAGACTTCGTTTTTATGGATGACAATGCACGGCCACACAGTACTCGTGCTGTTGAGGAGCTCCTGGAAAGGGAAGATATCACTCGAATGGATTGGCCGGCGTGCTCCCCTGATTTAAATCCGATAGAACATGTGTGGGATGCTTTGGGGAGACGCCTTGCGGCACGATTACATCCTCCTGTGAACACATGACAGCTTAAACAGATGCTGATTGAGGAATGGGCACTCTTACCTCATGAACTGTTGGACAATCTGGTGCTGAGTAGGGGGAGACGGTGCGAAGCAACCATTGCAGTAAGGGGAGGGCATATCCCATACTAAGGAACATCTGCTTGCTGTTCTTCCTCTTGGACAGACAATCACGTGTAACGATACTATGAGTTCAATAAAGCCTTTTTTTTGTTTGATTCCATACTGCATGCATTGTATTCATTTCTGCGCAACAATGCTTTCGTCATTCTTTCAGAACAAAATGTTGTATCTCATTTCTGAATTTCATGTCTCTCAGATGATTTCTCGTGAAGTTATGGCAAAAAAAACACCTGTTGCTTAAGTTTTTCACACCAGTGTATATTTAGCACCTTAAGTTTTGTAGTTAATCGAATTTACTTATACTGGGGAAACCAGATTTCTTTTGAATGGATTTGTTCAAAATTTGATAGAAATGTTCAAATTTTCTGTGAAGTCCATACACCAAATTTCATCTGTTTAGCATGAAGTGCTTTTAAAATACCTTGTTTATAGACAGAAATAATTCCCAAATGTGTTCTTCTGACTAAGCGAAATCAAACTTTGAGATTTGTCAAAAGTAAGAAGGGTTTCATTTCTATTACAATTTTCTTTGTACACTTCATATATGAGAAAGTAAAAATTGAAATATTAAAAATGGATAGAGAAGGAATATAAAAATAAAAATTATTTTATGTTTCACAAATGTTTCAAAAGTGTTCAAAGTGACGATGTTTAAGAAAATGAGTTCAACTCAGATTCTTTAAGAGGCAATCACTCTATAATCAACTGTCGTCCTCCCTTTCCATTCCAAATTTCTTATTTTATTGCAAAAATGACTCATTTCGGGAAACTTAACATACTCTTAAAAATACTCTTTTCCATGATTTTAGAAACTTTAATTCAAAAGAGTCCGCTCTAAACTTAGTAAATATATTTTCTTCATCATGAAAGATAGAATCTATACTATGCATGATGAGATCATAGCTGTTATCTAAAATAAACTTTAAAAATGATTACAAAAATCAAATTAAAATTCTTTAAAAGCTATAACAGAACCAAATACTTTCTCTTTTTTTTCTCTCAGAAATCACTTTGATAACAATCACTCTAATGAAAAGAATAGAGTGAACTATTTAATGATTTTTTAAAGATTTCAGCTACTTGTTACTTTTATCCTTGAAAAACTAAATTAAATCTCCTGATACCTTCTCCAGACCATTCCATTGCCATAGTATTCCAATCGCAAATATCTTAAGTCAGTTCAAAGAAGGACGGTTAAAAAAAGAAAATTATTTACTTTCTTTCTTAAAAGAATCTTTGAAAAGTAAAGCCTATAATAAAGAAACTTAAGAACATACAATGATGTATTCACTTCTTCCTTCACTCCTAGTGTGAATCTCCCTTTCTTTTAAAAGCACCCCTTTAAGCTCATTAAGAATCTATCCCGTCTTCATATCTTCTCTCCATTAATTGTCTTTTATATTTGAATCCTCCCCCCCCTTTTTTTTTGGAAGTCGATTCTTTACTTGTACCTTAAGTGCACTGAATCAACTAAAAAATAAAATTGTTCCGAATTGATAAAGGGATAAAAGCCCACCCCTCCCGAAAAAAAGAAGTTCCAAACGGAGAGAAAGAGATGCACTCTCCGGAGCCCTCTAAACAATGGCGTCATACTTCCAGCTGTTGCTATTGTTCTTTATTTTAAAGGTGCCGTTCATTCCTTCGTTTTTTATGTAACAAAATTTCTTTAATTGTGCGTTTGTTAACGAATGTACTATATCCAATTTCGATGTAAAAAAAAATAGATTGACACCGATGTTCGATTATATATATATATATATGTAAAATTATTTTGGTTGAAGCAGAGTGTAGGTTTGAAGACATAGACGAGACGTTGTATTTTTAATTCTTTTTAATATCCATCTCGGGAAAGCAATTTATTTACAAGAAGACGCAGCGCAGCACAAAAGCAGTAGTAAAAAAGCTGCGCGAAACAAATGATCACTAGTCTTATACAACATAGGATTTCCAGCCACGCGCCTGGTGACCTTTAATAAGGGCAAAGAAAGTATCACTTTCATTTGATACGTAGTACTGATGGCTCATTAGTTTTACAGAGGAATTAATTAAACCAAAAGTGGAATTGGATCATGAAATAAGAGAATATTTTTAGAATGAAGTTACTATGGGCTAAATTAAGATAAAATCTTGGAAATTAATGAAATTGAAATTAGAATTAAAATATAATTATATATGTTACCGTGAAAGAAGGGAATGTCTACACTCACCGGTGAATGTCAACATATACCAAAACACTTGGTGAAAGACCGAATATTTTATTATGTTCTTATATATTCGGACTATCACCGTGTATGTCGACAATCACCATGCACTGATAGGGAATGTTGAAAAAAAAAATTCTTACGTTTTTGAATCAGACTTTATTATTAAAACATATTATGAACGATATATGTCAAAATAAGGGAAAGTTATAACAATTAAAAAATTATAGTAATTGAACTATTAATCTCAAAGCTAATAAATTTATAGTAATTAAACTATTAAACTTAAAGCTATAGTATTAAACTTAATTATGTGATTGACGTTATATTATGTTATTTGTTACAACAATTTAAACTGTTACGGCACTTCGAATTGCACAAGAGTCCCTTGCTTTTACAATTGCATTTAGTAGTGAAACATTTCTTTTTGACCTGACCTGAAGCGACCTGATAGCGTGTGTAGTCTTACCCTCCACTTCTCGAATAAGCTGCAGCGGTTTCTCTCACCGACATTCCTTGAGAAGAAATCTCATCTATGAAAAGTAACTTTTCTTTCTTTACAAATTACAAACTGATTACTAGTATAAAGCTACTTGAGGGTACAATTTTTGTTTGCTAATTTATAAAAGGCGGAGTCTTCTATTCCAACAACAATCGCCAACGCATTTCGGGTACGACCACGATCGACATGAGGGACTTCGCACGGTGGTGTCGCCTCTCCGTGGACATCGGCGTCTCGTTTCGATCTCCACCAGAGCACTGGTCTTCGGCGACCAGTTTGTTCGCTCAGAGTATTGACTTATTAAATTGTTAATATTATTGTTAAATTGTTAATATGGAATGAATTTCTTTTTAAAAAATTTCACCTAGTTATTTAATAGAAATAAAACGCATGAGCTCAATTAAAGCAGTTTTCCGCAATTTAGAAATCGTATAACTTACTAAATAAAAGAGGAAATGAAAATTCTACTACGGATTGAATGAGTGGCAAAAGCACGTGCTTGGATGTTTTGATGGTGAGTTTGAATCCCATATAAACATTTTTTCTGTTAATGTATCAAATTGAATTAAAAATATTGTTACAAACCTGCAATTCGGCTTCCCAGCATAGTTTGTTCCATCATCAGAAATAAAGTTTTACAGTCATCTGAATGGGACAGAGTCCAGGTGGCGCGTCGGAGGTCCCAGAGCTTGGCGACAGACTTGGTGACCATTTGGCGACTTGGCGACCAATTTGGCGACTTTGGCGCCAAAATGGATTATACCCGAAACTTCGAGGATTTTCCCGATCCGTCCAGTAGGAACCGAGATACGTCTCGAACGTTCCTGATTGGTTGAAAGGCTTTTAGTCCCGCCTCCCGAGACCTATAAAAGGAAGCAGCCTCAGCTGCCAGAGGAGGTAGGAATCGAGAGTCGGAGAAGTCGAAGACAGAGTGGACGGAGTCGTCGAAGTAGTAGTCGAGAGTCATAGTCGGAAGCGACGGAGTCAAGCGCGTGCTGAACTGAGCTGTGCGCTACTGTCTGCAGTAGATTCTGGTTGTATGCTACACGTCTCGGCTGAAGATAGTCGTCTCTGTGCTGTATATAGCTGTCTTTTTTGTGCTGTCCTGTGTGTCTTCGTGTAAATAAACGTCGTTGTATTTATTCTACTTACGCCTGCTGATTGAGCGTTCTTTACACCATATCACTTCCACTATCCAAACGAACCCCGGGTAAAATTTCGTAACAATATTATTAAAGTTAAAGGAAAAATTGTACGGAAATAAAATTTATATCATTCGCAAGGTAATTTTTTTTTGTCTTAAGATAAAACAAAAATCACCTTTTATGAGATAATTATTTTGGAAGATATGATTATAAATGTCCGAAGGCAATTCATAGCGATTACGGCAAGACTTAAGATTAATATTCAAGCGCCAATAATGATAATATTTTAAAGCAACTTTAAAACGTTTTGTTCATATTTCTGGTTTACACCCAAGATTGCAGACTTTTAAAGAGTTTTTAGACGATTGGCACGATTTTGATGTGCTTGGCGCGAAACCATACGGTTAAGTCTCACCACGATTACTTCATCTGACAATGGTTAAGCCTACTTTTGGACTTGATTGAATTTTTTCTTTGAGGCATATTTCTTGATTTCTTTTATATCTTCTTTCCAATGACTTCTTTCCAATCTTCTTTCCAATGAATGACTGAATGACTCTTTGATGGTATAGCGAGCCATCTCCGGAACACTTCTAATAATATTTTGAAGCTACATTAATTACTAAGCGAAGCTTTCGATTCTGAGCAGCTATAAAAATGTTCAATGAATAAAGCAGTCTGAAATTCGTATGATGTTTTGTTTATATTTAATTGCTCGATTACTGCTCCACATATATTAGCGTTAAATATACAGAGAGAAATGATATTTTACCTGATACTTCTGTGTCTGATACAATGATTAACCCATTCCGTTCCTGTTCTTATGTGTTAAAAACTCTTAATTAATATGATTTTTTTTAAACTTACTATCTGTATACACGAGGGATGATCCAAAAAAAAGTTTACAAGACAAAGGAAAAATGCTTTATCGACAATAGACACAGGATTACAAATGGTAATTAAGAGACATATGTGGTGGTTACTTCCCTACATAATCACCAAACCTGTTGAGGCATTTATCACTCCGCTGGACCCATTTGTTTGACCCGTCTTTGTAAAAATCACGTCCCTGGCTATTGAGCCTGTTCTTGGCAGCTCTTGGAACATCACCGTCTGCTTGTTTCGCATAAGTGTTTATTCAATGCCGGGAAGAGGAAATAGTCACTGGAAACAAAATAGTGGCTGTATGATGGGTGGTTCCCTGACCTCCCTCCTAAACGTTTCTAGCAATCTCTCTACCGGCTTCAAAAGAATGACACCATTTCGCCACCTGTTGTCTACTCTTTGCTTCGCCCCCGTATACTTCAACGATTTGTCTGTGAATGTCCGATGGGGACACATGCTTGGCCCATAGAAATCGTATCACGGTTGACACCTCTGTGCGAGACCACTTCTCTAGACGTCTTGCCATTACTGTCGCTGTTGCAGGTCTCAGTACTGACACTATCTGCTCGAACGACTTGTCTAAAACAACTAAAGCCATGTGTCTCCACTCTGGGTAACAATATACCTATCCACAATTTCTACTTTCCAAACGCTGCTGCTTGCAAACTTTTTTTGGATCTCTCCTCGTATATTGCTCATTATCTATATCTTTGGTTATTAAATTCAATATCATATTTAATTTTTAAAGCATTACAAAAAAGTGAGGATTTTATAACTTTAGGAACAATAAGAGTTTAATTTTAATTTTATTTTTAAATATTTCATTACAATATTTAAGAATATAAATATTTTTCTAAATATATTTATTAGATTGTTCTATTTTGTAAATTTAAGGTTTAATTATTAATTCAGTATATTTTATTTTATTATTACGATGACTGAGTTATCAATTTTATTTAAATAAAAAATTCTTTTAAAGCAAATTATATGCTTTTATTTATCAATGATCATTTTTATCTTGCACACTAATAAATATTGAAAGCAAAGTTACAAAAAATGTGTTGGATAATTTTATTCCAGGTAATGCATGAAGTAAAATATTCGGGAAAGTACAAAACGCGTGTTCACACAGAACTGCCCAGACAAACCGGAGGACTTGAGTTATGTGATATTTATTAATTTGAGACTTGGTGTCAGTCGATACAATATCCAAACGTAGGATATAGAGGAAATTACCTAGCAGTATTAGTTTAGTTATATTAACGTTCCGTTTTAAAGCAACACTAGAGACAATTTGGAATGGACCTCGTAATTTCGAACTGCAGTCAGATGACGAGGGCAGCACCTGAGCTGGTATCCAGACTTCCACACCACACCAGCGGGATGATGTTTGACACCGACGGATTTAACGTCCACCAGACCCGCTTTTAAGACGGTTCTTCGTCGGAATCGGGTCTCGAACCGGAAACCCTATGGTTCCGAAACCGAGACCTTACAACCAAACTACTGCGGCCCTACCCAGCAATATTATCGAGTCCGAGAGCTGATAATGAACTGACACTGATTAATGAGGTCAAGGCGATATCCTATCGTTATCAAATGAGACAAAAAACTGATACAGTGTATCAATCAATACGGTATCTAAAACTAACAAGGTCAAGGAGATCGAACAACCATATCATCGAATCCAAAAATAGACGATGATGGACTGACGCCGATAACGAGGTCAAATCGATTACCTATTGGCATCAATTGAGAAAGAGAACTGATATTTTGGTCTATATCAGCTTAGGTTGATCAACAGTATTTGATCCGGATATAGTATTAACCCACCTTCGATGACAATGGGACAATATATCTTTTTTCCGTTTAGATATCTTTCGATGATTTTATTGCAACAACCAGCGTACGGATAGTATCATTAAAAGTACCAATTTTGAAAGATCTTTGACGTGAACTCTAGCATTATTACGGAATTCAATGAGAGAATATGCATTTTGGACGCCTTTTCAATGACTAATTGATATCAAAGTCTGACACGGAATTACAGTTGTATTCACAAGATAACATACAGAATTTCACTGATTTAAGTCATTGAATTTTTGTACAGATTGACAGATAGTTAACCATTTCATAGATTCGGTTTAAACCTTGATCAGATTATGTATTTTAGATGCTAGCGAACCAAATTTCATCTGCCTAGCTCTTTGTGTTTTCGATTTTCCTTGTACTCAAACAGACAGACAAATGAACTTACTATAGATAGGTTTCATTCAAAATCTTTTTTATCAAAACACAATAAATACAAATACAAAAAATCAAAATACTATAGACAAGTTTCGTTCAAAATTTGATAGAAATCTACAAACTTTCCTTAGTCGCATAACACCCTTTTAAATTGAAGCATTTATGAGTTATTACATTTACAGGCAGACATACATATAGACATAGTGAAAAAAAATGTATTTTTTATACTCTAGGAAGTGCGAAACTTGCAAATGAATCAAAATCTTGATTCATTGTCTAGACTTAATTATATATTTCGTTCAAATTTTTTTTTCAAACTTAATTATGCCTCACTCTTAAATGCATTGAAATGTTCTAAAAAATAAGGACGGGAAGTTTATCCAATTGATAAAGAGACAAAAGCAAGAAGTTGCAGAGACACAGATATATAATCCTAGTTGCTTTCGAACAATGGCAACGTCCAACCAGGTAAGAGCATTGTTCTCCGTCTCCTCCAGATTTCTACCATTTTTATTGTTAATAGAAACACAGTTCTTCTAATCACATGATCGTTAGCGTGTCACAATGAGAAGACATAATTCTTTTTTTTTATTTAGGGGTCTGGGAATGGAACTTATTTGTGACTTCAGAGGTTGTGATGTGTTACTGCAGTTCTGTGTTAGAACTTTTAGTTTAGCCATTATGATTTAAGGGTATGGATCTTCTTTATATAGGTAGAATAAAACTCTAGTGTTATTATGCAAAAAAAGTTTATAGGCCATTATTATATGCAAACATTTATAGATTTATTTAAACTTTATTTAACCCTTTAAAGGGCCATTTTTTTCTAGTCATATCATGTTAAAATACTTTTAGGCTGGAAATTAGAATAAGAAAAGGGATTCATTTAGCTTATTAGATAAATTTAATTTGATTTGATTAACTAATTTGGTTAATTAATAATTAAGTAACAAATCAAGACATCATTTTGATTGAGATAAAGAAGTAAAGCATCTGAATTTCTATCTTTCTAAAAAAATTTGTCAGAACTTATGCCAACCTACAAAATTTCATACAAAGATTGATAAATTTGGTGGGAAGCATACTTCCCACGGCCCTAGAAAGGGTTAAACTCCGGAACAAAGAAACATTTAATTATCTTGGGATTATATCATTATAAACTGATGATATAAAAGCCACAATATCGAAAATTCGATGATTTGCCGTTTGATTTATCAAATAAGGAGTGGTAAATATAATTAACAGAGAACGTTAAGGGGAAACTGGAAGTGGTAAACATATTTACCACTGAGCTTTAAAGGTAAAAATATCATCGTATGTCCAATGGTAGATGTACTTGCCATTTAATTTTAGGTGATTTAAAACAAATGTATTCAATTTTTTTAGTTAGTAATCATGGAATTGCTCTGTATTCAAACTCAGTAATGTTTGAACAATAATTCAAAGTTCAGTAACACTAATGTTTGAAGTTTATTTTGTATTTTATAGGATGGCTATTTGGATTCTCTATACTGCATAAAAATAAAATTTTTGCAGTCTGTAATTTTATTAATAACATCTTAACCCTGTTTTGCGTTAAAAATGAATTAAAATATCATAAATTGCAGTATTCAAGTAATCAAAATATCAAAAGTGAATTCGAATTATGCAAAAAAAATCTTTAGCAGGATTCTGAATTTTAAGAAACTACGACAGCGATAACAGTTTTTGTTCAATTTTAAAGATGAATTTGGAATTAAAATTAAATAACTTCAATAATAAATACTGGTAATTTAATATAAGAATATCTTAGACGTAAGGAACACAAAACAGAGTTGTTTTTCTCATTTTTGAAAACTTTCCCGGTAGTCAAAAGTTATTGCCAATAGCGGAACTATATGTCATTACTAAAATCCTCGCACCGTAAACAGACAATGGTAAGCATACTTATCAATTTTGATTTTAAATGATGTTTGACAATAGATTTAATGTATTTCTTAGCTATTAAGATAGTCAATCGAATGCTAAAATATATTTTATCGTTTTAAAAGACTTTTTCAGCCCTTATAAAAAATAATCTGCAGGTGGTAAGTACATCATGGACTGACTATTCCGTCGAAGGAACACGGAAAAACTTGAATGACCGGACCGCTGCAACAGCAACACTGGCGGGTACTGTGGTTTAGTCGTAAGGGTTATCACCGGCCACGGTACAACTTTTCTTCTAGCAGTTGCGCCCCACTAACGATGGGAATTAGCTATTTCCACCCTTTCGTATATCCACAAGGTGGCGAGAGATAACCAACCACCATGGCGGAAGTTTCTCATCATCAATCACGAGGTGCCCCTCCTCCGTGGGATAGGTGGTTAAGTAAGTATACCAGAGAATTATAAAGAGTAATAAAAGAGTTTTGAGATCTGAAAAATATATTCAAAAAATTGGGAACCGGATTTTTACTAGGCAATTTATTTATTTAGGTTTAAAATTTGGTGATGAATAATCAAAAATGTCAATTGAATGTCTCCTTTTAAAACGACTAAAAAATAATAAAATATTTTAATAAATAAATTGAAATGCAGAGGATTTCTAACTTTTTATTATCTTTTAAAAAAACAATGCTGAAATCCTAGCACAATTTGAATGATTTCGGACATTTCATATTTTCACTTGCCATAACCTAAATGATATATAACAGATTCTTAATTCCAGCCTTAAATATCCAAGAAAAACAGTGAAATCGAAAGACGGATTCATTTTTTTTTATCTTTTTAGCTTCTCATGAAAAGTTTTTAACATTTAAAGTTCACTTGGATTCCATACATCTGAATTTAAAAAAAATACATTCAAGTGCTTCCTTTCTTTTGAGCTTATGAGACTCGCCCTTTTTAAAAGAATTCTTTTATGATCGTTACGCTTTAAGTTCTCGCCCTATCGTCTTCGGATTAATTGTCTCTAAATTTATTTTTCCCCACTTGACTTTTCACATTTAACTTAAGTACAAAAAATAAGATAAAGCATAAAAATGTTAAGTTGTGGCAGATTTATAAAAAGATCAAAGTATGAAGTTTCAGAAAGTTATAATCTCGAGATCTCTTAAATTTAACAGAATGTTGTCTGTCGATGGTATTTTTCTCCTGTTAAATTTCATGTTTTTCATAACATTGGGGAAGATATAATGATATCTCTTAATCTAAATTAAATCTTAATTAATTTCTTAATTTTTATTTTAACCCTACAGCTGCTTATCCTGCGATTACCGCGGGTTGGCGATCAAACCATTTTCCATTGCATCCACGCGTTTTTCGGAGCTTAGTACGTTTATTTTTATGATTACAGATTTTTATTTTTTAATATTATTATCGTGTAACATATAGTATCAAGTTCGCTTTGTTTGAAAAATATTTGAACTTATTTGCAAAAATCGCATCTAAATAGTGATTTTAAAAAAATACGCAGTCAGAGGGTTAAATTAGTCCATTAGTAACTTACTTCTATAATATTCCCTTATTTCCTGATCCGATTTTCACTTTCTTTATTTAATTATTAATAACTATTCACTTTCACTTTCTCACGCTCCTAGTGAAAGGATAAAATCCCCTGATACTTGCATATACCTTTCAAAGATACATAAGATTTCCTTTCCTACATCGACAGTAGTAAAGAAATCTCTACCAGAATCTCATAGAAAATCACTGAAGAGAAAATTTTGGTTTATTTTGCTCTTGTGTCGAAATGTAGACTGACACATAGTTTTTTTAATACAAATTATGACTCCCGAGGTGAAATAAATCGGAGTTAAATTTCCAAAAGTTCCACGCACTGTTATACACTATTTACCAATAAGTAATTGGACACCTGTGATAACAAAGATAAACATAATTTATTCATATTCAATAGTTGGTAGAGCCTGCATCTAAGTAAATTACAGTTTTAACCCTCCGGGGCATGCTTTCCACAAGTGTTTAAACGATGGACAACAAGCGGTATTTTCAACTACCAGGCTTGGAGAAGACATGCAAGTTCTTTCAACGATTTTGGACGATTGTTGCACCCATTAATTAGGAAATCCAACTCCTCCCAGAGCTTTTCTATAGGATTTAAGTCTGGACTATGGGTAGGCCAATCTAGTAGGCTCAACTCATTGTCGTTATACCAAATCATGGTGGACCCCCGCAACAAGACAAATGGCGTTGATATCCTGAAAATAACAATGATCCAACCTGGAAAATTTAAATTTGATACAAAAGTAGTCCTATAGGTAAGTCAATGCAGTTCAAAAGTACGAATTTTAAAATTTATTGTAAAACCCCTGTTCATTTTATTATTTGCGCATACTTTTTCGCATGTATTTATATTTCGCATGTAATATCTTTCAGATCATTAAAAAAATTGCAGAGCCAGTGGAGTGTTACCCAGTAACTTCTTAACAATTGAAAATTGAAACAAAATTCAAATTAGACAAATGATTATCTCATAAAAATGAGCATTTTATGCAAGAGGTTATGTGATATTCGCCCTCCACTTAAAATTAAAAGTCGATAAACCTATCTGTAGATAAAAGATTTTAAACTACTTTCACATTGCCAAGAATGCCAAAGATACATGTTTACAAAGTAGCAGTTGTGCAATTCAACAAGTCAAACACTAGTTAAATAAATAATCAATATCGTTGGCATAAGAACTATTTATTTGATTCACCGTATGGGCAAAAAAATTCAGAAGGCACATTAAAGTGGATTTGAAACAATAAAACATCGAAATATTATTCATAACTTATTCCATTTTTTTCGTCGTAAGTACAACATGCGATAAGTCCTGATTACGACATCAGAGGTTTGCAGGTTCGAGATTGGATTTGAAAGAAAACTTATGATGCGCTCGTTTAATATGCATGAATTTAACATCAAAAAGGCTACTGTATTCATCTTTCGTTTTTCCAACTGGACGTTTTTTTACATAAAAATTCTGGTTAAAAGAAATTTAAGAAATTTTTTTAAAAAATTAAGGATTATTTAGAACTTTTACTTCTGGATAAAAATTTTAAACGATCCTACTTTTGAAAACAATTTTTTAATAAAAATAACTTATTATTATAACGCATGTAACATAGCTTGTAGGGTAATATTTTACAATATCGTGCAATATTATATTATTCCATAATATTATACAAATGTTGTGCGATAATTTATTATTCAATATTCGACAATATTATGCAATAGTATAAGATCATATATTATCCAATATTCGACAATATTATACAATATTATAAGATCATATATTATCCAATATTCGACAATATTATACAATATTATAAGATCATATATTATCCAATATTCGACAATAGTATGCAATATTATAAGATCATATATTATCCAATATTCGATAATATTATGCAATGTTGTGCGATAATATATTATTCAATATTCCATAATATTACATAATACTGTGCGATAATATATTATTCAATATTCAGCAATATTACACTACACTGTTCGATAATATGTTATTCAATATTCAGCAATATTACACAATACTGTGCGATAATATATTATTCAATATTCAGCAGTATTATACAATACTGTGCGATAATATATTATTCAATATTCAGCAATATTATACAATATTGTGCGATAATATATATTACTCAATAATCAATAATAATATACAGAAATGAGGAATATTTTTAATACCATACAATATTGTTCAATATATGTGTGTTACTATGAAATGAATAATGAATTATCGAATGGAACAAAGGGATATATTTCAAAATATTTTAGAGGATTTAGATCCTTTGTAATTTTTTTTATCTATTTTATGATAACTGAAAAGCTGTGCATAAATATTGAAATCTTCATATGTTTTAATAATGCAATCATCCAAGTAGATATTATTTACTTATTTATTTTATCTCGTCGTTGAAGAAAATTATTAGCAACAAACACTTTCCCCATTTCATGCTTCTTAGGGGTAGGAAGGATAAAATATATACGGAAACACTTGAAAGTATATTCTACTTGTTGAACAGATAGCGTGAACTCTTTTTTCAAAAAAAAAAAAAAAAAACACTAAATGTTTTATCCCTCTCTCCACTGTCACCGCTTTAATTTTCTTCATTTTTTTTTGTTTCAGTTTTTTTCGACTTTTTACCTCCATTTTCTAAGGATTGGATTGACAGAGTGATAAAAGTAAGTAGTTATAGAGAGTAAAGAGCTTTAATCTCAAGAGTCTCCAAATAATGGCGACGTCCTGCGAGCGGAGTGTATTGCTCTCCATCTTCAACAGATTTCGGCACTTTCTTTAGTTAATGGATCCGAGTTAAATGATGGAATATTCATTAATCGGCTCTAGAAGAAACGCATATTCTGCCACTTAAATATTTTAAATCAACTTTGTTGCATAATTAATACTGTTAGATAAGTTTAATGCAGTTTGGTAACAGTGTATCCTCTCAATTTTTATTAAAATGCAAGGGAATTTGAATTATCCTGTAGTAATAATTATAATTCTGTTACTAAATATAGTTGGTAATGAAAGGGCTGATTCTTATACTAAGATTAGCTTAGAGAATTTATTTTAGGAATATGGTAGTAACACGGGAAGACCATAATAGAAGCAAGTCGTATCTTCTGGCTACAGCCTAAAATTGACTTAAATAGGTGTTATGGGATTTTTTTTCTGAAACCAACTGCTCACTGACAGTGGAACCTTTTCAGTCTATAAAAAGTTTTTTTTTCTTTTTTAAAAGATAATGACTGTCGTTGTGAACTTGATAAGGATATAGTTACCCACTACGACTATGGATGAATCATTTTCAAAAGGTATAAGAATCAAATATAACCAAAGAATTATGGTATTCTTGGAATTATGAATTTAATTAAACATATTATTGCCAAACAAGCATTAATTAGTATGGTTAAGATACGCTGAAATCATCACTAGAATTTTAATGTTTATAGGTAAGATGTTATTCTAAGATTATGCGATGGTTTCTGAATTTTGTTTGATTGTATACATTATATCTAGTTTATTACGTATTAATTTATTGATAGCATTGTTGCATTGATTATTTTTTCAGAAATTTATTTTATTTGCACGGGTATATTTTATTTATACTACTTACTTGTTTTTACTTTATATAAAAAGCATTAATGTGCTTATCATTTGTGTTTGATTTGATTTACTAGTACAATTTTATGTATTTGTATTTGTGCTGACTGCGAGTCCGTGTAAATTTTTATACAATTATACTTCTATAACATCTCACTTCTTCTTGATGCAGCCAACCACCCTGCCACCAAACGAAGCAGTATTGATATGATTTGTTGTTATTACATCCCACTGAGAAGATACCATGGATACGCAAATGAGGAGCTTTCGGTATGATGAATGGCATTTCATTACTATGGATGGTATAGCAATGTGGGTTATCCAATCACTTCTTGCCGATTACGGGGCATGCCTCATTGGGGAGAAGTTGCACAATGCCCAGTGACGGCCCTCAGGACACAACTATAGTTCACGTTTATTTCTATCGTGGCTTCCTGAAAATTAATTTTATTGTATGCCTTCGGGTAGGTCGAAATATATGAAGAATGCTTATAAATCTATTATATTAAAAAATATGCAGGATTTTTTTTATTATGCAAGAATGAGATCAGATGATATGATATTCATCAAAAGTAACTGCCACATACATCTGCTTATTAAAATTAATACGAAGACAGGTCAACAGCAAGTTGTGTTTTGTCACATTCTCTTTTATTACTCTTGCTGGTCGCTGCACTTTTTTCGAAATAGAGAATAGTTGACAAACTTTTCAATAGAAGACAGGTAATGAGACCATATGAGACAGGTAAAAACATCTCTGTCTGAATGCATCTCTGAATCCATTAAACAATAGAGTAAAAGAATTCTATATGAAAATTCGACAAATAGTGTTGGGAATTACATTCATTATGAAAGATAATTTGGTGCTACGTTTATTTGTAAATGCGATACCAAAAACAAAGGTTTTTATTTTAATGACGGTTTTTATGAACCAGCGATTTTATTCAAAAAAATGCAAGGATAGCACAAGAAACCCAAAATAGTTTTCAATACCTTTAGGATATTTTAAAAACAGTGATTTCCTCTGAAAAATTACAGGAGTTTACTTTACAATAACTGTTAAGATATTTAAGCGATATTTTCAAACACACCGACTTGATCAAATAATAATCTTAAATAGAACGCAAAGTTTTTTCACAATATTGTTAATTACTTAAACGATGTTGTGAATTATACAAATATTTAACAATATATTGCTTAAATATTATACTATTGCTTTATTCTGCAATAGTATAATATTTAGAACAATGTTTTTAGTATCAAATTACTAAACATTGTTACTAACATTGTTCTAAAATGAACAATGTAAATTTTTTTTTGAAAATACCGAATATTCTTTCATTTTACTTGAATTACGTAAGGCAAATACAACACTCTGTTCCTCACGTAGGTTTAAGGATGTAAAGCATTTTTTTTATTCCACTTGCTTATTGCAAAAAATCATTAACAACCAATGTTTTTTTTCCTTTTCTATCCTCTGCAAAATAAAAAAAATTAAGTGCTTCTAGCTTTCTGCAAATGTGTGAAATTCCTCTTTTTTTTTCTTCTTTTTTTTATAACAGCACGTGTTTAAGCTCATTACGACTCTGCATCTTTTCCATTAAATTTGTTTCTTTTATTTCAAATAATTTTTTTCCAAGAACTTTCAACTTTATCGTAAATGCAAGGAAGGAGAGAAATATTATAGTTGAAAAGTGTAACGAAACGATAAAGGGATTAAAGTCAAGCAGAAAGTTATAATCTAAAAAGCTCTCCAACCAATAGCGGCATCCTGTCAGGCAAGAGCATTGTTGCATCTTTCCTGAAGTTCTCGCCTTTTCCTTTTTTTCATGCTGGCAAATTTATATAAACAGACATTTTCTATTAAATAACAATTGAATTGCTTTACTTTTAGATATTTCTACATTGGTTTGAATAAATTCCAACTTTTTAAACACCTCTAGTTCATGTTTTTTACTTTCTCGTATAAGTATTAAAGAGACAGTGTAGTAATTCGAACTCGAGATTTTGATGAACCCCCATGTTTCAGAGACTCCCAGAGTTTGAAAAACAAAATTTTACTAAATGTCCAAATGTCCGTTTGTCTGTGACAAAAATAATTCAAAAACGCTTTGAGCTGGAAGGTTGAAATTTGGTTTATTGTTTTTATACCAAATTTGCAGCAATATAAATTTTTCAAATTTTGAGTAAAATCAGTTTAGAGGAAGTCCAACTGTCCGTTTGTTCGAATATAAGTTAACATGATAAGTGCAAAACGAACAGAGCTAGATAGATAAAATTAGGTATACAGAATTGGCATCTGTCTAAACATCTGTCAGATTTTGAGCCAAATCGAAAAGGGGATTGACCATCTATTGATTTGCACTTTTAAAAACATGTAGAGGCGAAAATTTAAAGATGCCCCGACTTAAATATATTAAATTTGGTATATGAGTTTGAGACTACAAGTGCAGTTTTGTGACAAATTTTTGTTTCAGTCGGTTTAGTTTAGTTTAGTTATATTAACGTTCCGTTTAAAGCAACACTAGGGCTATTTTGGGACGGACCTCGTCATTTTGAACCGCGGTCAGATCACGAGGACGACACCTGAGCTGGCACCCTCCTCTCCACACCAACCAACGGGAAAACGTTTGGTCAGGACAGATTTAACGTGCAACAGACCCCCTTACACGCCGGTTCTTCGGTGGAATCGGGTCTCGAACCTGAAACCCTCCGGTTCCGAAGCCGAGACCTTACCACCAGGCCACCGCGACCCTTCAGTCGGTTGAGAAAACAGTATCTAAAACATAAGTTTGATTTTTGGTTACTATTAAGGAGATTGCCAGGGATTTATTACCAAATATCTTGCCAAGGATGACACGCTAGATTCAGTAAAAGTGCTAAATTCACGCCAAAGATTAGTATTTTGTAACTACCAAACGTTGTTAACCAAAACAATTGCGTATCTAGCATCATTTAAATTGCTATTAAAGGCATATATCTGAATATTAGAAAAGCAAAATTCTACCACAGTAAATGATTCTGAATACTTTAAAAAAATTTGTCTATAATAAAATACATAAAGCATAATAGACGTTTATATATTTCTATAACGTCATAGTAGCAACATAGTCAAGAGTTGAAATAAAAAAATCATGAAAATATATCCTATCTAAATATAAGTAGACGAATAGAAGTTTATATTAAAGAAACAAACATACTCTGCAGTTGAGGGGAGCATAAAATAACTTTCCACGTTTGGCGGCACTTAACTCTAAAACTAATACACAAAATGTTAAGAAATTTTTCATAATATTTTAAAACATTACTTTTTATTGTTTTAATTATTGCAATTATACAACTAAACAATATTTATACAAAAATGCGTTAAGATAATAATTAATGCACTTTTTGCATGTACGTTAGCATTTCTATGTACATAAGTGTACATATTTCAAAAATATAAAAAAAAAACACTTGAAATAACACTATCATATGCCGGACAAAAGATCTGAAAATCTTCTTTAAGTCTATCCATGTGGTTGATGAAAATACAATGTGAATGAATAAAGTAAGTATATGCAGTCATTTACAGTTTAATAATCTTCAATAAGTTTACAAATACAAGATATTTTTAACCCTTTATTTAAGGGACATCACTCATATCAGTTTTCTCATGGTATACTGTATTAATTTAAACGCTTGAGACCCTCTGGGACTTTGAAGTCTTTTTCCTATGAAGTTCGTTTTCCAAATGTTGGATATCAGTACAAGCTTCTTTCTCTTTGAAATCTTGCTGGGGATGAGTATATAAAATGATGTATATCCAGAATGGATGCTTAGAAAATTGTAAATCGTTCATATGTTGCATATATATTATTTGGTTTGTATTTCGGCAAGTTATATTTTTTCTCTACTTAATATTTCAAACATCAAATATTTCGAAGTAATATATATTTGTAAAAAAAATATTACTTTGGTCAAGTTATCTCTGGACTTCGAAGTTCCAAACTATTTTGAATGATATTAATTATTTGGTGACGACTTGCAATGAAAATTGTGTTGAAAGACGTTTATTTGTACTTAAATTAAATATTTTTAAAAACATGAATTTTAAAAAAAACATATGAAATTCAGTAAAGAAAAGATCAAGAGAAAGAAAGTTTCTTGAATCAAAATATGCATAATTTTTCTACCATAGATTGTAGTAAAGACTCTTGGGTATCTACTATTCAATTAATAGAAATGCTGCCACATAGAAAAAAATAAATAATGAAAATTCTACGAAATAAATAACACTTTTTTTCAAACTTGATTAAATGAGCGTGGACTGATGTATAATATCTTGAAAGGAGAAAGACAGAGATGATCAAATGGATGAAAATGAAAGAACAATAGCATCAACGGGCAGCATTGTGTAAAGATTGATCGGATTTTCCTGAAGCTGAATGTATTTTTCATCTTTAGGGATTTCATATTTAATTTTGATTTAAAAAAGATATTTTGAGTGTTCTTTTTCTTTCTTTTATCTTTAAAAACAAACAATTGTTTCGATAAATAGCATTTTATTATATTTTATTTCTTACCTAATCATTTTCTTGTTTTTGAATATGAATGCTCACATAATTTATCGGAAGAAAAATTAGTCAAATGCAACAAAACAAAACATAGTAATATCCAAAAAAATTTCCAATATTTCTCTAATAAAGTTGTTATCCCAGAACACATTTTGCATAGCACTGACATACAAAAAATTAGAAAATATTAATCATTGGATTTTGCATTTTTATTGAATCTATCGTGTTATCCTTGGTAAGTTATTAAAACGACAAATTCTTGGATTGCGGTTGCAAGAATCCGAAAACCTAATTTATGTTTAGAAGTATTTTTCCAAACCGATTGAAATAAAAACGTGTCGCAAAACTACATTTGAAGTCACAAAATAACATACCAAATTTGATATATTTAAGTCCTTGCGTTTTTAAATTATCGCGCTTACGTGCTTTTAAAATTATAAACCGACAGACAGTTAACCCGTTGTTGGATTCAGCTGAAGATTTTAAAGGTGTCTATACTATATATGTTATATTTGTGAGCCTAATTTTATCGACCTAGTTATCATTTTGTAATTACCGTAAACAAACATACTTCATCTGATAGTATTCTGCTCAAAATATGATAGAAATTTATAAATTAGGTATAAAAACCCTACACCAAATTTAATTCGTCAAGATCAAAGCGATTATGAGTTGTTTTTGTCTCAGACAGACAGATGGACATTTCCCAAAAATGCGTTATTCGAATTCTGGGAGATTTAAAATATGTAGATTCAATATAATGTCGAGTGAGAATTTTTTGACGATTATCATACTTCCTCTATACTACCTATACAAGAAAGTAAAAAAATTCAACCAGAAAAAAAAATCCAGAAATTCCTTTATAAAGTTTAAGAAAAAAAATTCAAATAATTTTTTCACGCTTTCTTTTTTCATAAAAAGTAGTGATTTTGCCAGAAGAAATACTCATTGGAAGATATAAATATATTTAATGACATTGGACATTTGTTGTTTTTATCTGTTTTAAAATAAATAAGATTCCACGACTTTTAATTTCTAACAATAAGTCCCTGAATAATATGATCAAAGTTAAAAATAAACCGGACTAAAATATTTTATTTTTGGTCTTTATTTAAGAAAATCTTTAACAATTAATTTATTTCTCTTCCACTTCAGACCTCATTAGACAAAAAGGGGGAAAAAACATATACAAAAACACACTCAAGAACACTTCTTTTTGAATTTGTCGTGAGAAACCCTTAAAGAAAAACACTTAAGCTCTTTAAGACCCAATCCCCTCGCAACATTGTCTTGTCTTTTTGCTTTAATCCATTTTTATCAAAGTAACTTTTACTTCCATCTGAAATGCATAAAACGAAAAAAAAAATGGTTAAAAGCGTGATGAATGAATGAAAAGGCTATTATCTCAAGAGCTCTCCAAACAATGGCGGCATCTTGCCAGCGGAGAGTATTGTTCTCCTTCTACAGCAAGTTCATCTCCTTCTCTTGAAAGTGAGTTCGTCCAATAACATGTTCGGTAGCGGATAACAAAGTGAAAATGAATTCACTTCCTTTTATGAGATCTTAATTGTCTTTTAATTGTCTTAATTGTAACTCTTTGCTTTTCCTCGTTTTTTATTCTCACATAGTTAGTCTCGTTTCGTTATATTAATGTCCTATTTTAAAGCAACACTAGGACTATTTTGGGACGGATCTTGTAATTTTGAACCGAGGTCTGATGACGAGGGCGACACCTGAGCTACACCCCTCTCTTCCAACATTAGCACGAAACCCTTCTCCCACTTTTCATGTCATTCGAAATGTGATAGAAATTCACGTTTAAACGTAATTTTTCGTATCAATTTCCAACCATCTACCTTAAAGCATTTTCGATTTATCTTAGTTACAGGTAAACTTATATCTAAAAATGAATACTCTAGAAACTCTGGAACGTGAAAATTCGTTGATTTTTTTTTTGACAATTACGATACTTTTTATTTGTATACTTCGTGTACGAAAAATTAAAAAAAATCATAAAACGTTTGCTTTTACAAAAGTCTTTTCTTTTAATATTGTTTTCCCCTCCCTATATTAGTGTTTAGTAAAAGTTTGCAAATATCTTGAAGAATATAACATAAAAAATTGAATTTTTGCCGGGCAAAAGGTTTTCAATAAAAAGAACTTAATAATACATACAAAAAGAATGCCGAAATTGCTGGGGATCATTTAGTCCAAATTGTGAATCACCTCTCATTTTCTGATGTATCAAAATCTTAAAAGTATATCTATATTTTTTTAACTCTCTCAGACTTTAACTCTCTCAGATGGCTTTCCCTTTTTAGGTCGCACATCAGGTTTGAGGATGGTAAGTTTCATGCAGGGCAGTAGGTTCTTGCCGCCCTGTTGGGTGTAGAAATGATGTAGAGTTGGCTACCCCATTTCGATGACAGAACGCGCCACCTACGGATGGTGTTGTACCGTGTCGGGAAATGGCTGTTTGATTCAACCATAATTATGCCCATGAATTCACGACTTTTCTATCATTTCGATTTTTCCATGCGTCTTTAGATGTATTAGAATAGTCGATTGCGATTACCTAAAATAGTGCACAAATTATGAAAGACAGCAGGAAAGATTCTCAAAACAACATACAAAAAAAATATATGCATCGTTCAGTGACTAAAAAATATGATGTGGGTTTAGAATATTTACTAAGGCACAAGTTTCTTTTCAATGCGTAGATGATATAATAAAATCCCCTCTCTTTACAAACAATGCATATGCCTTATCAGCTGTTACTTCAATTTATGGGTTCTCTGAAAGTAATGTTTCCATAATGCGTTTCAAATTCCGGTACTTTAATCAGAATATTTTTATTATAGGCATTCTATTTACATACGCTCTTAATTTCTAAGTGATAGTTGCCATTTGTGTAAATAGTTATTACCTTCAACAATAATAAATCGTTTCTTTTTCCTTCAGACTAGCTTTATTTTGTTCGATAAAATTACTTTTAGAAAGAAAGTGATCTCTCCGTTTCTGTAAAAATCACTGACCGATGACGAAGTGGGTTAGAATAGATTCGGTTTTTATAAAATGGGTCGCGATGTTTAAAATTTTGGCATATCCTGTTTAGTTTAGTTATATTAACGTCCCGTTTGAAGCAACACTAGGGCTATTTTGTGACGGACCTCGTAATTGTGAACCGCGGTCAGATCACGAGGACGACACCTGAGCTGGCACCCTCCTCTCCACACCACACCAGCGGGAGGACGTTTGGTCAGGACGAATTTAACGTGCAACAGACCCCCTTACACGGCGGTTCTTCGGTGGAATCGGGTCTCGAACTTGAAACCCTCCAGTTCCGAAGCCGAGACCTTACCACTAGGCCACCGCGGCCCCTATTGGCATATCCTGATATAGGTAATTGAATCTTTTTCCTCGTCTATATTAGAAAAAAAAGGATTAAATACAACCCTGTATTTCTTAAATTCCAAAATTTTTAGCGAGAAAAGATGCTTTAAAGAATATGCATTTTTATTTTTCGTCATCGCCAGATTCTGAATTAAAACACTATATTATTAATATGTTAAAAAAAGAAAATCATAGAATTTAATGCTTGACCTCCTATTTTAATTTGAAGGTACTAAACAAATTTTGTAATTCCTAATTTTTTAAAAAAAAAACTAATTTCGTAATACCAATTAATCAAAAATTGGATGACATTTTGGTATTTTTCCCTTGATGACTGTTTTAAATATTAATGCACAAAAAAGTATTTTTATACAATCAAAATGTTTTTTTTAAAAATATCTTCATAGATATGCTATTTGATATTCAATTTCTTTTCTTTTATATTAATATATTTTTCAAATGAAAGAATGAAAAAATATGGTAAAATAAAGTTTAAGTTTTAAAAAAATAGCATGGGTTTTTGCACAAAAAAATTTAAAATTTAAAAATATTTTGTTAGGGGGTTAACTAACGAATAAAATATTTGCTTGAAATTTTTTTACCAATTAGCCTCAGTGTTCAAAAGAGACTACTGATTAAAAAAAAAATATTCTTAATTTCTTTACATTTCTTAGACATCCAGATATTAATTTCTTATTAATTAAATCTAAGCAAGAGCGGACTAAATGCAATCAAAATATTCTTAAAAGTTTTTATAAAAAAAATTAGAATCACAAAAATATATTCTCCAAGAAAAAAAATATATTAAAAAAATTTAAAAACACGTTAAATCTCTGATAAACGCTAAAAACGTTGTCTTAAAGAAAGTGGTGTGAAAAATTATAGCACTCTTAAATGTCATTGGCAATTGCTCTTTTTATGTGCCTTAAGAAAAATGAGATTTAATTTTTTTTTAAGGCTCCCTTATTTCGATCTTTAAAACTCTGAATAAAGACAAAGCGTAGAAGGGATTAAAATAATTTATTATTTTTTTTGTTAAAGGAGACATTTGAATATCTAATGTTAATTCCAAGTATATCTCAGACGAGGAAAAAATATATTGGCAAAAACACATTGAAGTGCACCGTACACTTTGCACTCATCGTGCCAAAGTCACTTTTAAAACATTTTTTAAGCTTGTTAATGCTTTATCCCTTTTTTGCTACGGCTCTCCGTAAATTTGTTCTTTTCTTATTGCATTTTAACTTCTTTTACTATAAGAAGAAAGAGTGCTAAAATATTGAATAAAAAATTGGATATTGATTTTTTTGACAAATCTCCAGATTTCATGCCCTCTTTTGAACTAGAACATGCAATCGGCAAAGAAATTTGTACTCGAGAATTTGACAAATCTCCACGTTTTAGACTTTTATAAATTAAAAAAAAAACACCTTTTCTAGTCTGTCTGTCTGGGAAAAGACAACATATCAACGCTTTTGAACTAAACGAGTGAAATTTGGTTTACGCTCTTTATACAAAATTTGTAGATTTCGGTCAAAATTTGAACGAATTCTATTAAGAAAGGTATTTGTCCGACTGTTCGAATATAATTTAGCACGATTACTGTAAAATGAAGAGAGGCAGATAGATAGAATTCTATACATAGATTTAACATCTATAGTGTAGACATCTGTCAAATTTTCAGTCATGTCCAACTTGGGGTTGAATGTCTGCCGACCTGTACTTTCAGAAGTATGTAAAAGTGGTAATTCTAAAACACAACGACTTAAATATATGAAATTTGGAGTGGGAATTTGTGACTACAAACGCAGATTTCTGTCAAATTTTTGTTTAAATTGGTTGAGAAGAAAAACACGAACTGCATTTTTAGATATTATTATCCGCATGCCGTAGGTTTATAACCAAATAATTCTCCGAGTATCACATGATAGATTCAGTAAAAATCCTCCAATAAACATATTTATCATCGATATTGTAGACCTATTAAATTTTGATCTACCAACAACGGGTTAACCCTCCGTCGGTTTGTACTTTCAAAAACATGTGCAGACGTGGTAACTGAAATATATCAAATTTGATATAGGATTCCTTTCAATATAAATGTGGTTTTATGCCAAATTTTTCTTTAAATCGATTAGAAAAAAACGTGTTTAAGACGCAAATTTGATTTTCGGATACTATTAACTGCCTGCTAGAGATTAATCTCCAAAAACTCTCGCCAAGGATGGCGCAATAGATTCAATAAAAAGTGCAAAAATCACGCCAAAAGTTAACATTTCGTAACTTAGTACGCCGAAACCATGCAAACCATTCCCCTAGTAGCGCACAAATATTGTACAATATTGCGTGACATTAATATATATTCGCAATATTGTTTAATATTGTAGAAAATTGTTTAATATCATAATATGTTATACAATATGGAACAATATTGCGAATATATATTAATGTCATGCAATATTGTACAATATTTGTGCGCTACTAGGGGAATGGTTTGCATGGTTTCGGTTTACTACAGTTACGAAATATTAACTATTGGCGTAATTTACCTGGGTCCTGGCGTGATTTACCAGGCGCTAAGCTACTTGGATCCTCTGTGAGAACCACTTTATTAAAGAATATGCGATTAAGTTTAGAAAAGACCACTCCCTCTGGTTTTTGGAATTATGGCTATCTGCCTGTGGACATGATGACATGAAAACGCTTTGAAAAAGAAGGAAGAAATTTGAAGTTTAAACATAACATGGGCTTGGAACAATAAAAGCTGGAAGTCACAAAATAATGAATTGCGCCAAACATAAACGCCAATAACTAAAATGAATGATTAATTATACAATAAAATAAATAAATTAATACAAAAAGTGGTTGAGATATTAAAAATATTTTAGAATCATTACATAAAAAGTAATTGATCTAAAATATTATAAAACTCAATCTGCACTTGCGAGAAATATGGCGTGTCTAAGTACTTGACCTTTGCACCAAATTTTAAGTTTCCTATTAGATCTTCAAAGACATTCATTCGCAAGAATTTATCAGTCTGTCTAACCGTATGCGTGCCCATATACAACTAAATACAATAAATAAACAGAAAAAAGTATAAAATTCAACGCATAGATTTAGCATCTATTATTCATATTAAATTTGAATGAAATCCGTCCAGAAATCGATCGCTTCTGGGTCTGTACTTATATTTGCATCATGCGATTATGCAACGACTTGGATAAATGGAATTTGGTACATAGTATTAGTTTTTAAAACAAAAATCGGTATCAAAAGTTGACGAAATCTGTCAAAGGATTGACTGTCGGTCAGTTTGTACTTTCACATACATGTATATAGGATAGTTAAAAGTAATGCCGTGGATAAATGAAATTTGTAACTGAAATTATGCTTCAGCGTAATATTTCCGTTTCAGTCGTTCGATCCAAAATGTACAGTAGGATTTTTCATAATGCTTCAATTATACATCAAGGTCAAGTGAGATATCATCCTCTTCATCTGACCAAAGTTTAAAATTACGGGATATATTTCCTAAATAGCATCTGTTTTTATCCCATCAGAACGTAAATATAATAAAACTAAAAAAAAATTCCTCTCGGCAAGCTGAAAGACAAAGGTAGCTTCCTTTACATCTAAGTTAATATTTCATTAATCTACACTGGTGGACAAAATTAAGAGATGGCAGACATTTTCCCAAATATCTCAAAAATACTGAATATAAATAAATGAAAATTGGTATGGATATAGCTTATACCATGATAATAAAGTATGCAAAACAAAAATGAAAGTGACATTCACTGGCAAGACCTATTGCCAATAAATCCAATGTAGTCTGAACTTAAGGATAAAAGATGACAATAAAAGTGAGGCTTGTACAGTGTGTGTTGCCTCTAGTATGGTGTATGGTAACCCCTGACAGACAGACAGCATGCACAACGAGTATGCATGCTGTTAATAAGGGAGTTAAGGAGGGGTTGTGGAAGACCCTCCCATTCTTCCACCAGAGCAATTTTTAACTCTAGAATGGTTCTGGGGAGAGGTTGGCGCATCGCAATAGCTCTCCCAAGAGCATCCCAAGCATGTTCAATAGGATTCAGGTCAGGGGATTTGGCTGGCCAATCCATTCGTTGAATGTCCTCGCTTTCCAGATACTCATCAACCATGAGAACCCTATATGATCGCGCATTATCGTCCATAAAAATGCTGTTTTCAGGGCCAACAGCGCCCTGAAAAGACGCACATAGGGCTCTAGGACCTCCTGTCTGTACTTCTGGGCATTCACGGAACCATTGTCAAACACATGGAGTGGTGTGCGGGTATCGTGCATGATCCCTGCCCAAACCATGAGTCCTCCACCAGCATAATGGTCCCTTTCGATAATGTTGCCGGGATGGTATCGGGTTCCAGGTTCCCTCCATATCAATAACCGTCCAGAATCAGGTTGTAGACTGAATCTGAACTCATCGGTGAAGAGAACATTAGCCCATTGAAGCTGTGCCCAATTCTGATGTTGTCTGCACCATTCTGCACACGCTCTTTTTTGGGAAGGAGTAAGTGGGATGCAAATAGCGGCCTTCCTGGCATACAGCCCTCTTTCATGGAGTCTTCTGGAAACTGTTTTAATCGAAATTGATGTTCCTGTAGCAGCCACCAGGTCCCTAGACAATTGAGTGACTGTAACCGTCTTCTGGCGCTTAGCTGAAACGAACAAATACCGGTCTTCATTGGCCGTTGTAGCCCTCGGGCGACCTTGTCCTGGTCGTCTGCATACTGTCCCACTAGTTTTAAATTGACTCCACAAATTGGAAATGACGCTTGGTGTTATATCCAATTCCCTAGCAACCTGAGCTTGGAACTGGCCTGCCTCAAGTAAACCTACAATTCTCTACCTCATACCGTCTCTAAACGATGATGTTCACTCAAACCAGCAAGAAACAACACGATTATTCAAAAAATGCACTAAAACCTGCAACTGCGTTGAAGATTGGAATGAGATGAACAGCTCGATGCGGAATTTTATACCTCCTGCTGGCTTAGCAACGCCCACAAGAATACGTAAACTTATCTTAGGGCCAATAGCGCTACAGTGACCATATATGGCAATCAACTGTCCAGGTTTTGTGCCGTATTTTTAGAGAAATGTACCAAAATGCTTTCCATCTCTTAATTTTGTCCACCAGTGTAATTTCAGGCAAAATTAGAATTTGAAAATTCCTTTTCAACCCCTAACTTGCAAGATATGACAGTAATCGAAAAACATTGAAACCAGGAGTTGTTTATCTTAATTCGGCGTTCATTTGGCTAATTTATTTTTCTATCGTAAATATTAAGGACCAAACCACCACCCCACCATTTTCACCCTCTTTGAGCTAGATGGCTCATTTATGAATTCTACAATTTCTAAAATTCTAACAACATTAATCAAGTCGGTTAAAATCCAAAAGAAATTACTGCAGTTATTCTAATATATCGTGAGAAAAGCGTTATACGGATATAAACTTTTGAACGAAGAGTGGTTTTGGGTTTTAGAGACCATGATCGGTGAACAACTGAAGAAATTTGTCCGAAGTCTTGTTATGAGAACCATTGCAGTAGGTAGTCTTCCTACAGGAATTCAATTAAAAAGAAGTTTCTAAATATCCTCGTGTATTTTTATTTCACATAGTAAAACCAAGGCAAAGTTCTAACTGAATGCCACACAAAGTACAAAAGCAAATCTATAAAAATAAATCCATACATATCAAAGCAGAAACACACTTATTACTCAAAACTAACCCTCTACGAACAATTGGACAGAAAAAAAAAAGATGTACGAATTCTTCCCTAAAGGAAACAAAACCCCAGCAGTCAGTTCATTCTCTTCGGGTATTCAATTACGGCCCGACCCGAACCGACAGCTGCCAGATTCAGTAAAAGGAGCAGTGAAAAACGCGCCCGCTCGAATAATACGAAAAGTTTCAGTCTAGATTCTTCTGTAAGTGACACCTCATTTGTCCCGCAAGGTTTCTCGGTTATTTTGGAAGAGGGGGGGGCGCTGGCGTGTGTATCCATAGATCCTAATCATTCATAAAGCTGGATTCGAATTCGCTTTTAGCAAGACAAAAAAATGACATATCAGATATTTTCGGGATATCCCTCAACATATGGATGTGACCGATGATCAGAATGGGGTGGAATCTGAATGGACGTGGTTACAGGTTACAGAAATTGAAAAAAAATCTGGCAACAATGGTAATTTTCAGAATATGGTTTATAATAATTTAAGATAATATTTTGAACCAAATATTATATGGAAACCTAGAAAAAATAATAATAATGATCTTTCCAATATGCATTAGGCATTCTTTCATGCATTATAAAGCTTATTAATTTAATGCATTTATTATATTACCATTTTATGACGATAGTCTCAATATTTCACTATCATTTCATTTTTCACAGTCATATATGTATATAAATTAAGGTTTTATTTAATTTCTGATCATCAATAATGGTTTTTATTTTCTTAAAAAGTTATTTTAAGAAGTATAGAAAAAGTGTTGCAATCGTTAAAAAAATTCGAACTTGAAATTTTGAAGAATCTCCAAGTTTTAGACCACCCCGAGTTTGAAAAAGAACTATAAGTTCGTCTGTTTATCTGTGATAAAGACAACTCAGAAAAGATTGGCGCTAGATGCATGAAATTTGGTATATGGTATTTACATTAAATTTGTAGATTTCTATCGACTTTCGAACAAAATCTGTTCAGAGGAAGTCAGTCTGTCCATCTGTTCGAGTATAAGTAAACACGATAATTGCAAAACGAAGAGAACTCGGGGGGGGGGGATAAAATTTCGTTCACTGATTTAATATCTATATTGCAGACACTTCCGAGTTTTGAGAAAAATCCGAAAAGGAACTGACCGTCTGTCGGTCTGTATTTTCAGACGTATCTATACGTGATAATTTAACCGCAAAAATGCAATGAATTGAATATACCAAATTTGGTATGCGATTTTGTGACCAATTGTAATTATGTGCCCAATTTTTGTGTCAATCGATAAATAAAGAACAATCTAAACATCTAAACCACAAATTTATCTTTATTAGAGAATGTGCGAGAAAGTATTGGGAAGATAACTCCAGCTCCATGTACGAGGTTTTATTTTTTCAATATTTAGCTCTTCATTGATTAAAACTATTACATCTTATATTTTAACTCCTTGGAATTGATGTGCGACGTATGTAATAATGAATTCACTAATTTACTTTGCATTACAAGCTTGATTGAATTTTCGGTTATTCGTGACTTCGCACAGTAGAATAAATGTATTTGAATTTATTTCAAAGGTTGACAGATAAGTGTTAAATTATATACTTACAATTTTAAAATACGATAAAAATTTACGTGTTTAGATTGTTACGAGTATCTAGGCACAAAGGTGAAAACTGTTCTCCTAAAACTGCTACGCAAATTTAATAAAACGAATTAATAAATTAAATTTTTATTACTAAAAGAATGCTAATTTAAAGGATGTCACTACATTATTCCTCGCTTTATTTCCTTTTTATTACTAAATTATTATTATAACATATTCGTCTTTATTATTATGTTCACTGTATTTTTTTTTCTATTCCAGTAGGAGAGATAAAATTATGCTAATTAACTTCTAGCACTAAAAATTTAATAATATATTGGTTAGATTTTTTAATGATTTATTAATTAAATTTTGATTTTTTTTCTAAATTAATTATTTTTAATTAATTTTAACTGGAAGGACCTGTGTAATCTCCATACTTAATTTATTATTAAACTAAAAATCAATCCTCATACATTCCATGTATGAGGTTTAATTAAGTTAAGAATTTACAACCCACAATTATTTTTCAATATTTAGCACTTCATTAATTAAAACTATTACGTCTTATATTTGAACTCCTTGGAATTAGTGTGCGCAGTATGCACGAATGAGTTCGCATGGGATGGAGGTTCGAAACTGGTACCTCAAAACTAAGATTCTGACTTAAAGCCACCACATCCATCATGTGGAAGGATTGAAGTAAATGAAATACAGCATGAACTTAATTATAATAATGCAAAAAGTGAAAGAACCAAGAATTTCAGTTATACAGCAAATTAGATAAACAAAATATTCAAAAAACACATCCTCAACACTGATGAAAAATAAAACATATTTCCAGCAAATATTTACTATATATCAGCAAATATTTTATATTTATTTGCAGATTATTTAATTTATATATTTCACTAAACTACGCTTCTTAACCAAAATTTCATATCGTCCGACACATCAAACCACCTATAAATACCGTTGAAGAATTATCAAGAACTGTAAACGAACTTTAAAACCTCAAAACAGATATATCGTGTTGATTCACGAATTTTCCTGTTGATGAAGTTAGTAATAATTCGCCAAATTTTGCCAAGTTGGCGTTTTATACTATTTCCAATTCATTTATTCGAGCTCTGAATAAACATTTGCTTCTAAACGTACGTGTTTGCAGGAAAGAGAGCATAAGCTAGTCTATTCTCCAATAACACATTTAATCGATTATTTTACAGGAGTGACGAAGATTTTAATCGATTTTATCCAAAGTTCCTTCAACAGCGAGGAGACTGTGGAAGAAATGAAAAATCCAAGAAAAGGAAGCAGATTTCAAATAATACCTAGAGTTTTTTTTTAAATATTAGAAGTTGAAATTTATTATTTTTGTGTAACGAAAGGATATCTTGGGTAAAGTATATTGTTACGAAAATTTTCCTGTCGGTGTATGGTAAATAAAGTCAAATTATTTGGATAAGTTTCATTTCACAAGGAAACACAAAGCACAGGTAGTAAAATATAGTTAAAGCATACACAAAGATCAGCATTTGTAGATGCTCACAACTCAGGCATACAGCAAATTATTAATTCGAAAACAGTAATAGTGCTCAAAGTGGATAGATAGAGCTTACTCCCAATACTATAAGGGATTACTCCTTGTGCGAGTGCTTTGTTTTTTATAGTCTCTGAACACGGTATGGTATTTTCTTGGAGGATATCGAAATATCGACTCTTAAAATAATTAAAATTTCATGTCCGGCATTTCCAAAATTCCATTTTTATCACCAAATTTCTATTTTTGACAGATCATTGACTTGTATCCATTTAGTATCCATTAAGAAAGAATATCTTTAAATCTGTCTTTACAGTGATGAAATTAACATTGCAGGAAAGCCATATTGGATAATATCAACAAATAGACGAATCGGCGAATAAAATAGATGTACGTCTTCATGCTAAGAGTATATCAGAGTTTATTCGAAGAGACTGAATGAGGAAACAGAGATTCATTAATTTATAAACTTTAATTTAATGTCCCATAT